>JALPQI010014484.1:0-31297 GCA_025490895.1 Thaumatotibia leucotreta | reverse complement strand
TAACTTGGTAACCTAAAAGTGCACGGTTTTCAGGCGTAAACTTATGTATCATTCAGGCATAAATTTGTCTCTGTCACTCCAAAGAAGGTGTAATTAGAGTGACAGGGAAAAATCCCTGAAAACTGATTTCGTAGTTCGCGGTAACAACAATAAATGTCAGTTATAGAGCAAAAAAGTGCATTAGGTACGGTACGAAAGCTGTGTAGACAACCCGTGCAATGAAGGATTTTTTGCTACGTGATGAGCGCGTTTATGTCTTTTCTATCTGAGTAAGCGTAACCATGGGCGTATTGAATTAGTATAGTACGATACGAGTGCGAAAAAAATAAATTTTGAAACCAGTAGCGATAAATTCGGTCGTGTTTAAATCGACACGAGTTATGAATTTCCTTTTCACACATGTATCGTACGACGTTTTTCAGTACAGATTGCCCTCCGAAGTTTTCGATCTGACATAAAATGAACCACTTCTCGCACTAGCGCGTAAAACAGTACCATCTGTATTGATAAATAATAATATATATTGTCTTTGCCTGCTGATGTCGATGACGAGGTGATACAATAATAGAGTCGATAGCGACCCTCGCACCCACGGCTAGCAATGTACCGAGAAGAAGTTTCATAATTTGCGAATTTTTTTTAGAGTATGTTCTCGTCAATTTCAATTTTAAGGTGTATGCAGACCAAAATAGCATTTGCTATTCTATCCCCCACTCTACGAAATCAGCGAATCACGTTTCGTGTAACGATCGAATTTCGTAGAGTAGGGGGATAGAACAGCGAATGCTCTTTTGGTCTGCATGCACCTTTACAAGCAATATGATTGATCCAGAACCTTAGTATATAATACATGCCTTTTAAGGTATATCTTATGCCTTGTTTACTCAATTGTGAAATACGATTTTTATGAGTTGTCATGGAAACATTCCCAATGAGGACTTACTCTTAAATTCTCATGAAAATTCTCGTCAATTTTCAAATAAATTCCCGCAATTTTGAGGATGTCCTGCAACTTGTACATAATGTACATTGCTACAAACGGCAAGGGCAGCAATCACAAGTCTACGCGCGTGTGACCCAATCAGCAGGAAGCGGCCGCAAATGTTAACAATTAAACTAAATCATAACTGTAACGCACGCGTAACCGTTAGTTTGCGCAAGCGCACGTAACGATAATGCGCCGGTCTCGTGCTGGCGATCGATCGATGTCATGACATAGGGAACAATTCGTTTAATAGCTACATACTAGTGTGAGTGTGTTTGTCACCACTCCAACTCTTCCCGTAAGAGTCGACTAAGGGATTGAAATGTCATTAACCATCTATTTATTAGTGTGTAACTATGTATGTTTGTCACCGCCCCAAATCTTCCCGTGAGTGTTATGAGAGTCGACTAAGGGATTGAAGTATCATTAACCATTTATTTATCGAAGGTTGATGCCGGTCAGCAGCGTCATCATAGTGGACACACTACTAAAATCGCCAACCCGCTTACCCAGCGTGGCGATTAAGTGCATTTACCTCCTAATGCGTCATTTATCTAGCAGTGAACTAATAGGCTATAGCTATAGGCTGATGATGTGATGTGTATGGATCCCAAGGATAGCGGAGTTTTGTTTTAGTAACAACCAGAGTCTACAAAAGATTATTTGCGCTGTCTGTCTGAATATGTACGACACGACGAGTATCTAAAGATTATAATAGAAGGAAAAGTTGAGGGAAGGAGATAGAGAGGAAGACCAAGGAGGGCCTATATGGACCAAATAAAATAAATGGTGCACGTAGTGTCGTACCAAGCAGTCAAGGAGAAAGCCCAGGAAAGAGAAGCGTGGAAATTGCTCCACCGACAAGAGCCTAGCTCTTAAGTTTATGATGATGATGTCTGAATATGTAAGTAATCGAACATATCTGTTAATGAAGATATGAATAAGAATGTAGCGTGTGTTCCAGGCTGTATTCAGTTGTTACAGTATTGTGTTATCAATGCTTAAGTTTGTAACTGTAACTGTGCCTTTTCGAAAATAAAATAAAATAAATAGGAATATCTTACACAAATCATCCTAGTTGTCTAGTAATCGTGTATAGTTGTAAGCTCAATTATCGCTTGTGTTGTACGTAGGTACTATTTAATAATAGGTACATATGTATTTGTATCTGTGTTCCCTCTCTTCATTTTTCAGTCTACCTCTGTCCCAGCTAATGTGACGCGTCCAAATTATAAAGTTACAACAAAGTTCCAAAATTTAACTATGTTGTAACGTTTTTTAGAATTGAATACAATTTGTTATAAACAATAGAGCTTCGGCCATTTATGAAACAGCGATTAAAATGAAGTCTTCGACCCCAACAGATTAGCTTAACTAAACACTTCTCAGCTCTTTTGTGTACCAACAAAAGACAGTTTACCAACACCGTTACTAAAACAAAACAAGCAACACAATGCAGGCAATAGCTCAGAAAATATTAAAATAACTATTGCAGTTTCTTAACAAATAAATAGCGCCATTATAAAAGTCTAGCCTATTTCATTCTAGCTTTTTTATTTCACAAATAAAAGGTTATACAATTATGAACGCTAACACTATCGAAATAAAATCAATCACAGATTTTATACAGCTTTTACACAACGCTTAGTAATTGCGAGTAGTTTAGACTATGTTGCGAAAACATAGGTGAGTGATAAATGATAATATATTATTTGACATAATTATATGGATATAATATATACTTACGGGGCAATTATCGAAACATTAACTGGCGTCTCAATGCAATTCGACGCAATTTAAAACTAGGGCAGATCGGTTAATAAAAACGTACTTCTTTGTAAATAATGTTACATAAACTTGCTCAAGCATCGATGAGATCAAGTTAATTTGGCGTAAAAAGATGAAAGATGAGCTCATTCATTGATAAACCTTCTTGCACAATTACTTGGTGATTAATGAAATATTAGAGGACAAACTGCCTCAGTACTTTCAATCTTAAACTTAAAGAGCCCAATTACAAGTAGTGACAGATTTTGGATTGTAAAGTTTCATAGTGACTGTCGGAAGCTCACGAATACGATAAACTCAGTTTACACCTGCAAATGACTGCTACAAGTTTTGAAACACAGTTATATGCTAGAAAGAGTGGCTGGTATTTCTCTCTTATCAATAGTTGCGTCTCAACAACACTTTCGGCAATAACTTGGAAGAGTAAGCTCGGCTTTACGATATTTTGTTTGTACAGCGAAGTGCAAAGATTAGGTGTATAAAATATGTCCCAATACCTCCTTATTTAATTGTATCTTTCAACGTTTTCTACCTTTGTAGGTACTTAACAATGTATGCATTTGAGTATAAATAATAACACTTAAATTGGCAAATAAAAAAAATCGTGCGTTCTAGCCTCCTCGCCATAAGAGCAGAAAATTAAGTCTTAAAAAAAATACAAAAAGTGGGTCGAACACTATGTCCATTGTGACGAACATTGCCAAATTAAGGGATAAGACGAGGCAATATTTTTGTGTACCTTTTTGACAATAGTTTGTAAAAACTGTATATCGTAATAATCGTAGAATAGACAATTAGTATTTTGAAACATGGTAGGTACACTAGGTACTGATCAACAACCTTTCATAATATCTGCAATGTCTATGTCGGCATCGTTTCTTTAATCTACAACAAATATGTGAAGCACCTAAGACAAATGTGATTCCAACGTATTTTTAATGCGTCCCACAGTTAGGCTTGCATGACAAATCGTTACCAAATTGCATTCATACTGTAACAAAACGTCGTAGGTCTGTCAAACTCGTGTGGATATAGAACTTTTCGATATAGGTTGGTGGTTATATGTAATGTGGTCAAATGACTATGATTGTGATGGCGCCTTGGTTACGACTGAAGGCATTGCCTCACTGATATGATGCTGTTTGATTGACGATGCACTTTGACAGACCACAAAGTGAATATTAATCGTACGTAGTTTAGATATGATTCATTCAGTTATTCAAACTTAATTCTCACTTTTAATTAATTTATTTTTTATCACAGACGCGAGTGGAGTCGGGAAAAGGGGTTAAAGTGTCACTGATCATTCGTTGATAGAAGATAGATGATGGACAGCAGCGTTATCACCACGATCGCCAATCCGCATCCCTAGCGTGGTGATTATGGGCGTACTGCGGACATGCGTAATAAGAGAGACCTACGTCCAGCAGTGGACTAAGATAGGCTGATGATAAAATGTTGTGCGAAATGTAATCAAAGCTGTCTGCGCTATCGTAGAATATATTCTATTTTTGTGTAATAGATAATACATTTGTTTGTTGCGTCATTTAAGAACAATCTGAAAAAGTTGTGGCTCCCCGATATTTTGTGAATCCGTTGGATATTTTTTATTTTTATAGATGTGTAGTAGTTATATGTACGTATATTTACTGTATATTTTAACTATATGTGTATTTGATGTAAGTTCTCATCAATGTAAGGCTCATCATCATATCAGCCGAAAGACGTCCACTGCTGAACATAGGCAAAGATTGCCACAATGACCGGTCCTGCGCGTCACCCGCATCCAGTGGATTCCAGCGAACTTCACCAGATCATCAGTCAACCTTGTGGAGCTACCCACGCTGCGCCTTCCGGTACGTGGTCGCCACTCGAGAACCTTTCTGCCCCAACGCCCATGGAACTATCTGTAATATTTATTAACATAGGTATATCGATCTTTGAATTCTACTCTACGGAACAGGGTTTTTGTTTTGACAACGCTTCTGTTTAGAGTCATAACATTTTCGGACAAGCTGAAATCAATCTTGTATGAAATTGAACGACAAATTTTGGATATTTCTCTTGTATGGCTGGGTATTAGGAACCATGAAACAACATTCAAAGATTTTGTTTTCCGTAAAAGTAGTATTTCTTGCTAATGCTATATCACTGAAGTATTAATGGTTTATGCCTAATTCTGTACATTCAACCAATTAGAAGTATTAGACTGTCATGTCACAATGACAACTGGTAAGACATTTAACATTTGACACTCTGACATGGTTCCATATGCGCGATGGATACCTGTCATTACTTATATCACAGTTATTTACATAATCTAAATGATACTCGTAATGCACTATATTTCCCACAAAACTTGCGCTTATGGGAAAGTAAGAGTACAGGCGACGTGGGAAAATCAGCATTATGTCATTCGACGTAACCAACAGTGCAAATTGCGGCTGATTATACTTTTTGACCAACCTGCTTCAATTTTATTTCACAGCAACTCGTAACATGACGATCGTAAAAGGTTTTTGTGAAATTGGGCGAGCGAACTAACAAAAGTAACAAGCACGACACAATGTAACAAGCTATGTATATTCATGCAGAATTGGTGTCGGCGAAACACAAAGAAAATTATATGTTTGGACGCACAATTTTTGTTATTGCACAAGAGCGGACAAGTTGATTATAGAAATTAGAGTCAATGCCATACATTACGATTAGGTACTTACTGACTCGAAAACACTAATTAATTGCAAGCCTGGGAACTTATTGTCTTACAGATATAATGCCTAGTAATTCAATGAGTGTGCATTTCTCAAAAAGTTTGTACATTTGGTTCACGTCTTCGATTTATAGGCTACAAGGACCATGGCCTTACTAAGATAAATTTAAGAAAAGCCTGCAAAGTTGTTAAGACAAGACGAAGCCGTAGCCTATGATCTACAGTCTACCGTCATAGGAACTTTCGAGGTTAGTACATAACTATAATCAGTAGCCGGGAGTTGAAAAATAAAGGATATATTAGGTTTTACTCTACCTATACGTAACGTAATGCATTTTATCGCGCTCGCAGTGACATATTGGAGCGAGCACGATGGCATGCTTTACGTATCGAGTAAAACCTAACGTTACCGATACTTGCAAAGTCACGGTACGGCTAGGGCTACTGTAACTGATTTTCGACCGATTAGCAAGCGGAAAAACAGAAATAACTCTGACAGTAATTCATATCCGGACTTTAATAACTTCCACCATATGATTGCTGATCGCAATTTCATCAAAGATTAATAGTATTATCAAAACAAGTGAACCCAAAAGTTACCAACTCAAATCGGAGTTCGATTATTAAATCATCGATAGAAAAACACAACATCGCGTCGGAAATGCTACATTTCCGGCATATTAGTAGAAAAATAAGCAAAACTATGTACAGTAAACTTCTATTTCCTATCGGACCTGGTCTAATACTTGGTAACCGGATTAGTTTTGCAACATTGTGGATGCTATTAACTTATTAACGCCTAACCGGTTTGTTTACTGAATCGATTAACAAAATATACCTACACTGTACAAACAAAAAAAAATTCATATAAAATCAGCAAGATTATGTATTTAAAGGTTAGATTTAATACATTTTGACTGGATTGGTATGACCTAGTGATGGGTCGTTCCCGGTAATTTTCTAATTTTACTATGGGGAATGTTTCCATTTGGGAATATTCCCCATACGGGAATGTTTCCATTTGGGAATATTCCCCATACTGTGTTGGAAAAGTTACCGGGAACTATGACCTCTATTAGATACATACTACTACTCGCTACCTGTTTACCTACTAGTGTACGTGTACATATACCAACAAAATTCAAATTCATTGTTATTTTACTTACGGGTAGTAGGTAGTAAAACATTTAATTAAGAAACAAAAAATAAAATATTAAATACCACACGCTAATATCACCAGGAAAAATGAATGGTTAAACAGGCACATGAATAGACATTCTTTATTTAAACCTACTTATTTAACTTGCGTCCACATTCACGCACTACTAACCGATTTCGATTGATCAACCTATACCTACATGAAATAAATTACAAACATCAAACATTCATAGACATATAAAATTGATAGACCGAGTCTATTTTATCTGTGGGTGACGCCGGCAATGCCTGTCAACGATCTTTGTTTGTGTATACTAGTGCACCTAAACCGCAAATAGTAAAAGTGATTAAAATAAAGCTTTTCATGTATATTTCTGTTCGATAAGTGCACGGAATGTGATAAAAGTGATGACTTGTGTGGTTCCAGGGTGTAAAAACCGCCAGGGTTACCTGAATGAACAAAATAAAGACATTACGTTTCACCGGCAATTTAGTTTTGACTTGAATTTTAAGATTTCGAACCTTATTAAGGTAAAAGTAACTGAAAATCTTATTCAATATTTGTTGTCGGATACATAGGTATGTGTAGTTTTGTGATTAAAACATTTGTATTTACATTCGTAATGTAATTATAAATAGTGGGATTCAAACATTTGTATCGCATAGTGTGGTACTTAAGAGACCGATCGTGATATCGATAAATGTATTGATAGTCAACTCAAAAATGAATCGATGTTTTTAATGTCCAACAGGTTTCCACTGGACACTGAACAAAGGCTATTATGGGTCAAAAATATCAAAAAGGCAGACGACTGGTACCCTAAAGAGTAATCAAAAATATGCTCCGCACAATTTTAAGCTGTTGTTTCAGGCAAGGGTACGCGAATAAGTGATTACATTCTGACGTACTACCCACCATATTTGGTAATACTCCAATGTCATGTCAACCAGCAAGTAAATTAAATTTAGTTTAATAATGACGCTCATGTGATACTTGTGTAGACTGATTAATTTAATTATAAAGAAGCCATCATACCAAAATTGTTAGGTATGCTTTAAGGAATGATAAGTCCATAAAACATGTTATAATGAGAGTTTTCTGAAATCACCAGGGCAGGAGCAGGTCCAGAAACTTGTCTAAATTCTATGTTTATAGTTTCTGGTTTAAATATTTTGTATGAGTTAAAAAAAATACATTAAAAAATTTAAACTTTATTTAAAAAAAAAAATAACATTTACTTAGTCTTTCTTTGGGGCTAGATAATTGTGTTTCTTAGCGGGACCTTACGGCTAAGTGGCGCCAACTAGTGGCATACGTTTTAGGAAACCCTCATTATGACATTTTAATTAAAGAAAATATTTCGTTAACTTTGTGATTTTATTTTTATCCTAAAATGTAGATTTTGAAATCACGATCGAAGAAGATCGTGATTTTGAGTAGGAAATAAGGTTTATTCCTACTGTATTCGCTACCTAATTTGGTTAAAATATTATTATTGACGATAAAAGTATACGATTGAAGACTGGACATCACTAATAGTAATGACATTTTATCTAGTCAGGTTGGTAGCATTGTTCAAGAAAATGGAGTCGTTGATGGAGTTCACGACCAAGTAGAGCTACTTTATTTGTCTCTTTTTCCTTATGGAATACGTCTTGAGATGGGGTGAAGGATGACAATAGTTTGTTCATGTATGTCTTAATACACGGAATCTTCCCTATATTTTATCTGTGCAAACATTCATAATTTAGGGGCGAAGATGGATCTTTTCGTAGAAAAGTGCCAGATGTACATTTTTGCTCAGTGTTGCAATGCAAGAATAAACTTGCACCTATTGTATCATAACGCGACATCTATGGTCCTAGCGCATCTTGTTTGACAGTCATTTGCCCGGCTACCCGTCTCTTATAATCATTATAATTAAAAATATAATAAATATGAAACAGTTAGCCGCGACTAGGCCGCAAGTAGCTCAAAATAAGACATGACAGCAGGCTTATCCAAGATGCCATTGTGCAATCGTATACGATAAGCGATAAGTAATGTATGAGAATGACAGATTCGTTCTAAAAGTCACGTGACCTTTTCCATACATTATGTATTACTAGCGACCCGCCCCAGCTTCGCACGGGTACTATATACCTACATAAAAACATTCCTCTTGAATTACTCTGCCTATTAAAAACAACTTACAGACAACATAACCTCAAGACGTAGCATAGCCGGGCGACCCCCTCTGTCACGCATACGGTGAATTCACTCCATATCAGAGCCACGCCTCCATTGCTAACTTCAGTCTGCGGCCGGCGTTCATGAGATAATTACGAAAGTTTTAACGTGATTTACATCATGCAAAATGCATTACTGTTGCGTGAAATTGTGTAGCAAGAATACAAAAAAATCTAGTGTGCGAAAAGATGGTATTTCGTCTCACAAGTGAGCAATTTTTTATAAATTTCAATTAAAATTAAAAATAGTTTAAGCATAAAATCTAGTGCACTCGTTGATGTCTTTTTACAAAGTCTCTTTCTAATACTTTGCACGAAGTATAACTCCCTCCTTGTCTAGCGTAACGAGCAGGTAGGCCGTCTGACTGAACTAGGGAAGACCGTAGAGTATGTTTGTTTACTATCGATAAGGTAACTAAAGATAAATTAAAATCTTTATTCTCAATCGTACCCAGCAACAGACTCTGCGGCGGAGTCTCCGTATCCGAACTAGTGACGTCTATACCGGCAGTCTGTTTACTATCGATTTGATATTATGATTATATTCAATTATCCTCAAATAAATTCTGGTTTAGTGTAAAGTGTAGAAGTATAATTTTCAATAATACTATTATGTTAAATAATATTGTGTATCTTCTCTAAATGCCCAAACATGAAAGAAATGTGGATGAATGCTACAAAACGGTCACATGATTGGTTTCCTGCTCCTAGCAGTGTGATATGTTCTCGACACTTTAAACCGGAATATTTCAAATGAACAAAAACGAATAATAGACGAATTTGATATAGAACGTATTTTAATGGTAGTTTTTTGGTAACTTTGTAACTACGAGTTAATGATTGTACAAATAAAAGTATATTTTATAAAATTGTTGTATTTATTATCTCAGAAAAGATATATTGTGATATTAATATTTGACCGCAACTTTGTCTGCGTGGATGATGATGATAAAATAACTATCCTTTGTCCTTTCCCGGGTCTTAAACTATCTCCATTCCAAATTTCATCTAAACCGGTTTAAATGTGTAGATGAAGACACAGCAGACAGACAGTACAAATATTTTTTTTATATAAAATGCATTTTATTTGTCACACCAGAAGTTGCGGGTAGAAGCTAGTATCATAATACATATATCTACATCTGCGGGGATGATGATGATAATGATGATGACGAATAAAATATCGTATGCCCTTTCCCGGGTATTAAATAATCTCCATTTAAAATTTCATCTAAATTGGTTCAGCGATTTATACGTGTAGTGTAGACTCAGTAAACTGACAGACATACTTTCGTATTTATGGTATGCATTAGTACGGATATGGATTCACGGTTTTGTCGGTAAGTCACTGACAAATATCGAATTGTGAAAGCGATAGACATTGTAACCATCGATACTTTTATCGACATTCGGAAATCACTAGCGACCGGCGGACATTTTTGTTTTACACCTCATTGACCTTGAAACGACGAATCACAACACAGTTAGCTCATGTTACGCCGCCCGCACCTCAGCATTTTTGGCAGCATCGGTTTAAATGAAATAATTGTCTAAAGCTACGTCTTTAGGTTATGTTGTCTGTGAAACAACCTCATCAAAATCCATTGCGTAGTTTAAAAGGGACTTTATTTTATACTATGTAGTGATAGTGATAGTGAAGAGGGACGGATAATCTATCTCACCGCGATATACAGGCTGTTTTTTTTTCGACCGTTCAAATTCTACATAGTGAATGTGTAGGTCATACTGACCAACTTATACTATGGGGACAAAGTCGAAATCGCGAAAAAAAAATCAGCTGTTTCATACATTTCGGCCGGCGTAATGCCGCCAATTTGTATGAAACAGCTGATTTTTTTTTCGCGATTTCGACTTTGTCCCCATAGTAAAAGTTGGTGAGTATGACCTACACATTCACTACGTAGAATTTGAACGGTCGAAAAAAAAACACCCTGTATTGTCGCATCAATCATGTGCTAAGCCTACAGGTAGCCGCAACTAGGCCGCGAGTACCTGTCAAAACAAAATATGGCAGCTCCCCTAATGTTAGTCAGTGGCTACTGGACACACATGACCAATTTATTTAAGGACAGGATCAGCCATATATCGAAGTATTCGAGGCATCCCGCCGTCAACCTGTTGGTTGCGCAAGCGGCGACGCAACGCTCCTGCGCAGGCATTCTTACCAAGAAAGTTTCACTTTCCTTACGCACGGACGGACGGAAAATAAACAATAATGTTAGGTTATGATTTTTTGCCTATTATGTAAATGCCGTGACATGAATTTTTGTAACCAATACCTTTATGTTTGCTTATCAATTTTGTACTTCGCTTCACTTGCATACAATGCAGATAATTTAATTTGATTGTGTTTTTTAACCGACCATGAAGCCAACACCCAAGAGCCAAATAGAAGTCAACTGATACTAGAACATAGCCAAGCCCAACAGTCATTATATAATTTTAATAATACGGTTAGATTCGGACTGAGGTTATATTTTCATAGAAAATATGTCGGACGACTCGTGAAGGACTCCTTATGATCTAATGTCAAGTGCGAATCTTTAGTAATTTTAAGGAAGATTAAAGAAGGTATATTTGTGTTACTGCAATGCACTATAACATGCTTGGTTCGTTACACGCATGCAATGAATGCAAAAAGTTCTTGACAAGTCTGTGCGGTAGGTAAAAACGTAAAAATCAAATTCATGATGCGATTGACGGCCAAAACGACTGTGTCCTTATGAGCTCTCAGGGTGAACTTAAAGGTATCGACTTAGTAGAGTGAAGACACATAATATATTAGCATGCGTACGCATTTTCTCTATTAAAATTGGCCATATAGTAGGAAACGCCTATTTTAAGCATGCGTACATTGCGTACGCATGCGGAAAAATGGACGCGGTCTCATACTAAGCGGCCATTTTCAATAGATAAAATGCGTACGCATGCTGATATATGTGTTTTCACCCCTTAAGCTAATTTTTCGATTCCCTCACGTGTATGAGACATGGACAGAAATTTAATTGTGCGTTGCACGGCTCGCTCATGGTACTCGTAAGCACACTGAGCGCAATAGACTTGATGTTAAGAAATTATATACATGTCAGAATCCGCAATGGCGTAATCCAGACAGGCACATCACCACGACAACACAAACACATTAGAAATCATTCGATTTATAGAGGTATGTTCAGACTTTTGGAGACTACATTTGCATATTGTACTATATAGGTACCTATACATACATATACCTATATGCAATATATATGCATTTATTTTAAATAGTTTTATGTTTAGTTTTTTTAATGCATGTGAGCTCTGGTTTGAGATGTATTATTATTTGAAGAAATAAGTCCTGCTGAGTTTCTTGCCGGATTCTTCTCGGGTCAGTGGTGTAGAGTTAGAAACGGAAGTAGATTTTTTATTTGCTATTAAGTTTCATCATCATCATATCAGCCGAAAGACGTCCACTGCTGAAGATAGGCCTCCCCCAAAGATTGCCACAATGACCGGAAGGCGTAGCGTGGGTAGGCCTCCCACAAGGTGGATTGATGACCTGGTGAAGGTCGCAGAAGTCCGCTGGATGCGGGTGGCGCAGGACCGGTCATTGTGGCTATTAAGTTTAATGATTCAAAAGTGCTTGTTGCTGGGCCCACTTCGATAAAGAAACTTTTGACATCGACATCGGCAAATACAAATATCGCGGATGGCGCAGATTGGCGAATATGCGACCTCGGTATTAAGATGCGAAGCATGCACTAGATGGATTAACATTCATGAATACCAGCGTAGGCAGTCGCATCTTCAGACGTCGTTGAGACGCGTGACCTCGGTAATAAGACCTTGCATTTTTGACTTGATCCGTATTTGGAATTCAATTATTTGTACAGAGCAGCTTGATTTATCTAGCTTTTTGTTGAATAGCTTTGGAGTTGCAAAAAAAATCCTCTTTATTATGAGTCAATTGATCCTCAGAATCACGATTTCTTGGTTGTGTCCATAGTGTGTGACTCGCTCAGTGTGACCATTCCCAGTAGCGTCGCCTGCTACCGCGAGCTCTGAAGTTCGTAGGTTTTGGGTATTTGTCTCTGTCACTTCAACGAAGGCGTCATTAGAGGGACAGAGAAAAATGCCCGAAACTTGCGGATTTCCTAATTCGCGGTAGAGCCACTGTTACCTCCAACTACAAGACCCGAAAATCATCCTGTAGAAACAAAAGTAGACACTTATGAATAGATATACAACAAACATTATAGCTGGAGAGCCAGTGAACCCTGAGAGTAACGGTCTTCCTGTAAGGTTAGAATTTTGTATACTAACGGTTTATGGAATTCTAAGAGCAATAGCCATGACCTGGCAGGCGTCAGCCCTGCACGTCATCAGGCACTTTATTTTTTGAACTGTTAAGTAAATTGGATTTCAAAACTTGTTTCTGTAAGTTTGAAAAAATTATAGGATAAAGTTAATTTATAGTACATCTTAAAAAAAAAATTGACAGGCGATTACAATAAGCAGAAGTATATGACAGGTCAATTAGAAAATGCACAGTTGATGAGGTAAAATAAACTTCATCCTGTATACTCGAAATTTTTATATGTCTTCAAATAAACGTCTCGGAGTAAGTATGTGCAATGCCAGGTGGTTTAGAACAGCATAAGACCTTGCCAGGCGAGGAGACAGTTAAGTAAATTGGGTTTCAAAACTTGTTTCTGTAAGTTTGAAAATTTTATAGGATAAAGTTTATTTATTGCACATCTTAAAAATAAATTGACAGGCGATTACATTAAGCAGAAGTATATAACAGATCGAATAGAAAACGCACAGTTGATGAGGTAAAATAAACTTCATCCTGTATACTCGAAATTTTTATATGTCTTCAAATAAACGTCTCGGAGTAAGTATGTGCAATGCCAGGCGGTTTAGAACAGCATAAGACCTTGCCAGGCGAGGAGACAGTTAAGTAAATTGGGTTTCAAAACTTGTTTCTGTAAGTGTGAAAATATAATAGGATAAAGTTTATTTATTGTACATCTTAAAAATAAATTGACAGGCGATAACAACAAGCAGAAGTATATGACAGATCGAATAGAAAACGCACAGTTGATGAGGTAAAATAAACTTCATCCTGTATACTCGAAATTTTTATTTATTTTCAAATAAACGTCTCAGAGTAAGTATGTACAATGCCAGGCGGTTTTTAACAGCATAAGACCTTGCCAGGCGAGGGGACAGTTAAGTAAATTGGGTTTCTTAACTTGTTTCTGTAAGTTTGAAAATTTAATAGGATAAAGTTTATTTATTGTACATCTTAAAAATAAATTGACAGGCGATAACAATAAGCAGAAGTATATGACAGATCGAATAGAAAACGCACAGTTGATGAGGTAAAATAAACTTCATCCTGTATACTCGAAATTTTTATTTATTTTCAAATAAACGTCTCAGAGTAAGTATGTACAATGCCAGGCGGTTTTTAACAGCATAAGACCTTGCCAGGCGAGGGGACAGTTAAGTAAATTGGGTTTCTTAACTTGTTTCTGTAAGTTTGAAAATTTAATAGGATAAAGTTTATTTAATGTACATTTTAAAAATAAATTGACAGGCGATTACAATAAGTAGAAGTATATGACAGATCAATTAGAAAACGCACAGTTGATGAGGTAAAATAAACTTCATCCTGTATACTCGAAATTTTGTATATCATTAATTCAGTATATCCTTACGCGGCTTTAGTCTTACACAAGACTAAAGCCGTGTAAGGATATACCGTTTTCTGCGAACATCCTAAGTGGTGCAAGTAAGACCTTGCCAGGCGAGGAGACAGTTAAGTAAATTGGCTTTCAAAACTTGTTTCTGTAAGTTTGAAAATTTAATAGGATAATGTTTATTTATTGTACATATTAAAAATAAATTGACAGGCGATTACAATAAGCAGAAGTATATGACAGGTCAATTAGAAAATGCACAGTTGATGAGGTAAAATAAACTTCAAGAAGTTTATTTTACCTCATCAACTTCAAGAAGTTTATTTTACCTCATCAACTGTGCATTTTCTAATTGACCTGTCATATACTTCTGCTTATTGTAATCGCCTGTCAATTTATTTTTAATATGTACAATAAATAAACTTTATCCTATTCAATTTTCAAACTTACAGAAACAAGTTTTGAAACCCAATTTACTTAACTGTCTCCTCGCCTGGCAAGGTCTTATGCTGTTCTAAACCGCCTGGCATTGCACATACTTACTCTAAGACGTTTATTTGAAGACATATAAAAATTTCGAGTATACAGGATGAAGTTTATTTTACCTCATCAACTGTGCGTTTTCTATTCGATCTGTCATATACTTCTGCTTATTGTAATCGCCTGTCAATTTATTTTTAAGATGTACAATAAATAAACTTTATCCTATTAAATTTTCAAACTTACAGAAACAAGTTTTGAAACCCAATTTACTTAACTGTCTCCTCGCCTGGCAAGGTCTTATGCTGTTCTAAACCGCCTGGCATTGCACATACTTACTCCGAGACGTTTATTTGAAGACATATAAAAATTTCGAGTATACAGGATGAAGTTTATTTTACCTCATCAACTGTGCATTTTCTAATTGACCTGTCATATACTTCTGCTTATTGTAATCGCCTGTCCATTTTTTTTTAAGATGTACAATAAATTAACTTTATCCTATAATTTTTTCAAACTTACAGAAACAAGTTTTGAAATCCAATTTACTTAACAGTTCAAAAAATAAAGGGCCTGATGACGTGCAGGGCTGACGCCTGCCAGGTCATGGCTATTGCTCTTAGAATTCCATAAACCGTTAGTATACAAATTTCTAACCTTACAGGAAGACCGTTACTCTCAGGGTTCACTGGCTCTTGGACTATTATTACAGCTCAAATGTCGCTAATCCATTAAGGCTTGTCCACGAAATAAAATAGCCATCGTAAAATCAGTCTCCACTGTAACACGATAGTTTCATGTAGTTCAAGCAGTCATGAGACTGTAAATTGATTCTTCAGTTTTATGTTTAACTATCCAAAAGCATTCGCATAAAAATCGTCAAAATCAAAATAACTTTTCGACAAAGTTTGGCTAGAAATCGATAAATTAAAACTGACACGAGATTCACAGTTTATTATAGTATCGATATTGTAATTTAGTTAAGTTAAGATAAGACCCATTGGGAAACTAAATGATACAAAATGGTAAAATAAGTGGAAACATTACTAAAATGCAAAATTTTAAATGAAGGTCCATAAATATGGAGCAATTTATACAAATATGAACATTCCTTTTAATCAACATCCAAGTGAAAGTCTGGTTTCATTAAAAATATATAATTATAAGGCAGTAGGCTACTTTATTTCGTGGACAAGCGTTAGGAACCCTTCGATTAGGTAAGAGAAGCCAGGTTAACACGACACGATGTCTTGGCTAGAGATGGCTCGCAGCCCAGATCAGGTTTACTTCCTCATTACAGAACTACTGCAGTAGATGTATTTGAATAAAAACCTTCCTCGTGAGCTTTCTACGATGTTGCGTAATACGGTGTGTAACGAAACGCCTGACACATTTCAAAACCCTATGTAAAATTATTACTAAACTACTTAATCGACTCTCCTGCTTTTAAAGTTTTGGCCATGATGAAGTGTGATCGTCTAGAGATTGATGGTGGACCCTAACATTGTTTCATAGTAACCTAGAGTCTTTGACAATAACAGAATATGTGGAGCTTGTGGAGATAAATAATAATGCCTAAACTAAAGAATAAAGAAGTGTATTCGCAAAGATTAAAGCAAGATTATTAATAATTGTTCAAACAGTCACATTAAGATAAACATTTTGGGATGGCATAGCAAAACATAATTAATCAAATAGGAAAACAATTAGTAACTTAAAGTATAAATTTATAATGTAATTCACTAATATTATAGAAGCACCACCTGCGGAGAGAGATTGACAAACATGAGAATTTAAAATATAAATGTTCAGTATATAAGGTTAAAAAAAAACAATAATAAATAATTATTGTTTTTTTTTTCCTAATCCACTACCAGCTATTTCTTGTCGCGGCTAACTTGTGATAGTCCATTCCTTTGCTTTTCTACCAGAGTTTCAAAGGAATTTAAACATATTTTTACAACGATTGTACTCTTAAGTACCAAATTAATATAATAAAATAGAACAATGGAAGATTTTCCATATCCCTAGTCTACGTTCATATGAATTCTTAAAAGAACTCACATCTATATTGTACATGTGATAGTGTTACTTCATCATGTACGAACTATCATCAAGCAGGATGTGGTCTGCGACCCTAGGCTAACCTAACAGACGCTACCAGCATTTCGGAAAGCCTATTCCAAGCGAGAAGAAATGCCAAGAAACTCGCTTGTACTGAGATTTCAGCTCAACTACCTGCAACAGTCATTATTTATATAGAGTAGAAGGAGTACTGTAACGGCCTTAGCCTATCCATTACTACC
The DNA here is from genome assembly GCA_025490895.1 of Thaumatotibia leucotreta. NCBI lineage: Eukaryota > Metazoa > Arthropoda > Insecta > Lepidoptera > Tortricidae > Thaumatotibia > Thaumatotibia leucotreta. Next base: position 13,930 of record JALPQI010014484.1, on the reverse strand, counting down.
AATGTCATTTAGAATTCCAGATTTTAAAACCCATATGCATAAGAAGTACCACATTCAAAGTATAGTGGTTACCAACTTCTGATCTTATGTTACATTCGATCAGTGCTAGATCCAATCGGTTTTCCAAATAATTCACCAGATTCTGTAATGGATTACAGATTATTTATATTTTAGCATTTATTGTATTCAGTAAGTTGAACTCAAATTAGATTTAAAAAGTTGATATGCTAATTTTAAGGCATAGGTAATCCATTATAATGGATTCCTTAAGATTTGTATATTTAAATACAAAGAGCCCTCACTTAGGGTAAACTTTAGATAAGTAGGTATGTAAGTATACATAGATATTTGGTCTAGATTACTAATAAGTAACCTAAGTTTTATTGTATAATATGAAAGCAAAGACTAAATTACTTCATAGCCTCTTTTGTGCTGTAAATAGTAATTTATTTTATACTATATCAATATGTATGAAAGTTTAGATTTGGATACAAATATATATTATAAATGCAGTAGTCTTGAGTATATTAAATACTTGATCATTATACTGTGCCTTTTTATGTATAGTATTTATAAAGATGGATAAGATATTAATGGTATTTCAAATACATATCGGTGCATGTGTTCAACCTAGATTACTAGATTAGGTAATTGGAACTTTATTTCCAAAACAAAGCAGCTGCTCTGAAAATTATGCATGCACACAAAATAGGTAATTTACACAATGAAATCCCATAAAGATATTGGTATAAATTCTTCTAAATGGTAGGTTCAGGTTACTGAGATCATATTTCCTTGATGGAAAAGCAGCACACTGCTCTGTGCACTATGCGTACTACAGACAGACATTTCTCACAGAATAATGATTGAAATTTCGTAGCACCAGGATATCTCTCAACATTAATCTCTACTTGTTAGTAGATCTCCGATCCATATACTATCAATATGCAACCCTTTGACGGGCGAAATAACGGGAGTTGGGTCCAAAGGCCTATAGTCAACATCTCGCTAAGACAAACAAAATTAAACACTTACCAGTTACTTTGAACTCACTTTCTCATCAAATTCTATGTCATCTGACTTAACTTTAATACACTAAAACTTTCCTACAAGCTTGTCAAATACTAAGACAACACAGTTCCTGAAATCGCATTGGCCATTTCGTTATCACCGTTCGGTTTCCACAGCCGACGCTTTACATAGAGGGTTAGTAAATACACAAAACAAATACATAAAAGTGACCTCGAATGCAAATGCAATCTACTCTAGGTGTTGTTAGTAACCCAAATATCTCCTAGATTATTATTTCCCATTGTTTTATATTTATGCAACATAGGTACGTTAACCGGAAGAAACGGGCGAATTTAAATATGAAACTCACTTTTTATTCCCAAGACTAGGTGTATTTTATGTAGGTAATTACTGTAAAGTTAACACTCGATAAGATAATAATCAAAATCTCACCAAATCGAAGGTATTTGCAACTTACTCCACATTTTAATCTACCACGTGACCACCTTCCAGAGCGACCGTACCTTCTCAATCTCAGCCAGCAAATCCTCCCTTTTTCAAAAAATGGCGTCTATTTATAGGGTTTTCGAACTGCCTAAAATGTATCACTAAAATTCCCGAACCAAGTAAAACGTTGCTACTACTTAATATCGACCTTATTTTCTACAACATAAAGTTTATTTTATCTTCACTCTAGGTTTGACATAGAATCCCTTACTTTCTATATGATTTTTCGACCATGTTTTTTCTATGAATTTTGCACACGTCACTAGCATCGTCCTTTTTAGGTTTTAATAATTTCGTACTGATGTTTGATTAATGGATTATATTTCGAATATACTTTTTAGTTTGAATATTTATTTTAATTGTTAGTATTTTATAGTACGAGTCCAACTAGACCCACTATCGCGTATTTCAATTGCAGGATTGAACGGAAATGAATTCAATGAAGTACTTCGTTGAATATTTGCGAACCTTTAATATCTTAATATTCGCCAATTGCGTGGGTTTACTATGGATACATATATAAAAATTATAAATATAATTATGGAATATATGTAGCAGTTCAAACGGACTGTTACAGGTGTCATATAGGGCAGTGCGATGAGATAATATCGTATATAACATAGAAATAGAATATAATCAGTGTGACAATGTTAAAATTTAAATTTGATAAGACTGCAATATAGAAATTTGTAAAGCAACATAGCTTCATGTTTATTTGGAAACCAGCAAAATTCGTTGCTCTAGGTACTGATTTATTTATATGTATGTTTTTTTTCTCTCACATAAGTAAATCAATTGTGGCTCCCAGTCAGTGAGGATTTTAGCGCAATGCGTCGGATGCATTAGGCAGACGTGCCCTGCCCATTCCCACTTCAGCTTGGCAGCCTCATACCCATATCTGTTACTGAGGTCTTGGAACGCAGGTCGGTCGGTCTGGTATGATACGGACGATTGGATGAAGAGAGGGGAGGCTTTTGCCCAGCAGAGGGACATCAAATAAGCTATAAAAAAAAAAAAATTCACGGGATGTTTATTTTGTAACATTAACTAAAATAATTTAATTTACGGGTACACTAACTAATACAACAGCCTTTGCGTTACTAATTACCATTTAAAAAATAATATTTTAAAGCATTGCTGCCGTAATTGTAGTTCTACTTCCGGTTTGTAAGCGAACATACCTCTAAAATACGCGGCATGCCTACAACACCGTATCTTGAACCGATGCTCGTTAACACATATTGTACTAATTAGACACTGCCCCTACTATCAGCTCGTTTTGATTGATCTCTGTCGACTACGAGAAGGGTACTGCTGTATCTCGCTCGCACTCTTGTTTTAGTGCGAGAGAGGTACAAGATTCAATGACAGCGACTAAAGTGACCACAAATCATAGATAAATTACGTAAAGATTTTAAATTTCCATAATGTAATGTAGTCATTTTTTTAGTAACCGCTTAATTCTAACTAATTTTGTCACTGCTATTGTAAGATATGTAATTAAATTTGACTAATTGTATATAAACACATAAATTAAACAATGAAAATATAGGACTAATGAGGTTTTTTTACTTTTAGAGCACTCAATTAGAATCGAATTAAAAAAGCTATTAAGCTGTAATTATACACTCAGGTTTTTAACGACAAATAAACACAAAATTTCAATAAAAACTATAAGCGATATTGTAAAATTGTAATATAAAAACGCCGATTAAGTTTAAATTCCTAACTTTATCGTACTTGGCGTTACAAACAAACCTGACTGCAATTAAGGTGTTTAAATCTCACGCTAATTGGGTGTCCCTAAAAGTGAAAATGCCCTAATATTTAAACCACAAGCACATTATCATTAAGCCTCGTCTACAAAAAAAACTCAAAAAGATGCGACTGATTCACTTGTCTGAATATATTTGATCTATCCTGTTTTACCATCTCGTGGTAAGGGCATGAGCCTGATTCGCCACATTTGAGACGAATGACTCACGATGTAGAATTGGAGATCTATTTCAAAATACACAGTATTTGGATTAAATTATTTCACTGCAATTTAGTGCAAGGTATTTTCTTTGACTATAAATATCTACAACCTTAATTTGATACTAATTAGTAATTACTTTGGAAAAACGCGCCACCTAGAAATGAGTATTTCTTAAGGTGCATTTAGACCAAACGAGCATTAGCTCATTCTATCCCCCACTCTACGAAATCAACTAATTTCAGCGAATCACGTTTTGTGTAACGAATGAATTTCGTAGAGTGGGGGATAGAATGAGCGAATGCTCGTTTGGTCTAAATGCACCTTTATGTAGTTGGATAGGTTTTACGACCATGTTCAAAAGTTAAGAGTTTTCAGGAAGTCCAACATTTTGAAATTTTGATATTTATTTGTGAAGTAGCGCCTGCGCCAAGCTTTTTGTACATGTATAAAATATTGAAAATTAAGCTTAGTTAGGTACCTAACGTTAACTTTTTCAATTTACAAAACTATATGAGAAATATCTAAATACTCTACCTACTTTTTGCTGGTGGTAGGACCTCGTGCAGGGTCCGTCCGGATACCTAACACCGTCTTACCCGTTAACCTGCCGCTAAATAGTACTGTGTTCCGGTTTGGGGGTAAGATAGCCGGTGTAATTACTGGCATAGAGGCAATCCATCTAAGTCCTCAGGGTAGGCAGCGAATAGGCGATTTTGTGGTCACTATGTCCATGGGCCTCAGTTCCCGCTTTCCATCAGGTAGGCTGAGAGCTCAGTTGTCTAACTTCGCCACATAAAAAAAAACCTAAAATAAGTAATAAAAATATGCACATGGGTGCTTTATGAAAATCAAATAGGAGCTCTTATTTATTTTGTGGCGCATAATTAAATTCCTAAATAAACAAATACATAACAAACTTATTTCAAAAGCATGTAAAACTAATATTAAAACGTTCTCATATACCTAATACACATTTTTGCATAGAACTACTTTCAATAAACTTATAAATTCACTTGAATATTTTTCTCATTAAGGTCTCTGCCCACTAGACCGTAGCATACCATGACCGTAGCATGAACGTATCAGACAAAAAAATATTCTTTGTATAGAAAAGTATGAGACTATGCCCACTAGGACGTTCCGTCGCCGGCCAACACCGTCGCGTGCCATGCACGGACCGGCAAGAATTGTCGGCGAGAATATTTTGCCGGTCCCGACACGCTACGTGCATGGCACGCAACGTTGCCAGTACGGTGTGCGCAGGCGGCGAAACGGTGAGCATACGGGTTCTATTTACATTTTTGTATTGTATTTACAATTTTTATCCCAAACACTCCAAATTTTTCACTTTTGATAGTGAGTAATAATTTTCTTATGTCGAAACAACGCAAACAATATAATCAACATCGCTATTTTCTGAAAAAAACTTACTTAATTGATTGTAAACCCGCAAACCGAAGATTTTCATCGAGATCGAAAAATATTACTTCGTTTCTTACAAACAAAATAATTAAAAGAAATATCAATTTTGAAACAGTCGTGTAACTTAACGAATTTATCCAGATAAATTGCACAATTTGTTTCTTTTTTTACATGCTTTTGATGTGGCTTTCTAAAATAAATTTTATTGGTTTTAGATTTTTATTACAATATGATATGTACCTACACAAAATCGATATATCTTTGTCGATTTTTTTTTTCAGTTACTCCATTGTTATTTAAAATTAATTATTGTTCCAAAACTATTAGAAGATGTAAAAATAATCAAACAAAACCAGTACTTGAAGGAGTCACATTGACAATCATGACAAGAACATAATGTACTCTCATAAATCTATAGACAGTATATTTACCAATTCCAAGAAGTTTTGGTTTAATATTATAGATGACATTTATCAGTGTCTAATGGTGTCTAGGTTACCTAGACATTGATAAGTGTAATTTAATACTTTAATAATATTAATGATAAATAAAACACATTCCGCCATATAAATGTATAAGTAGCATAACTGATGATTCGAAAGTGCTTGTTGCTAAGCCTACTCAATAAATAATTTTTGACTTTGACTTGACTCAGTAACTACTCTAGTACTTCAATGGATTTCGATCGCAGTTTACGATGTCTGCTCAGAAAAATAGGTGTAGAAATAAACTCCTAGGAAAATACTAGCAGAGCGATAGTAGTCTAAAGGGCGCGAAAACAATTTGAAACTGATAAAACTGTGATAGTGGAACGATAACGACGGGTATGAATCGCTCATACTACGGGGATGATACGTAGTTGCGACGCAGATGATACGTGGTTGCGACGCGGATGCAACGGTCACTAAACGGGCTTAGCACGGATATGAAACGATGTACATACGTTATAGTGGGCATAGTAGTCCGTGTCGTCTCACATTCCGTGTCTGATACGTTCATGCTACGGTCATGGTATGCTACGGTCTAGTGGGCAGAGACCTTTAAGGCAATCACTCCAAAGGAGGTTTTGGTATGTAGCTTAACTCTAAATATTGACTCAAGCAAACATAAGCCTAGAAAGACATTTTATATAACCGATCTGACTATTAATAAATATCTTGGGACATCTTACACAAATCAACCTAGTCCCACGGTAAGCTCAATTGAGGCTTGTGATGTGGGTACCAGAAGACGATATATATACATATAGATACTTAAATACTCGTACATATACAGCCACGACAAAGAAACAAATATTTGTGATAAATAAATACACAAATAATGCCCTCGCCGGAATTCGAACCCGGAACCTCCAGCTTCGTAAGCAGGGTCACTACCAACTAGGCTACGGAGGCTGACAAAGGCTGATAATTCCGATACTTTATGATTATATTTGAGTTATAACTATGTATAATCAAACGGTTAAACTCACGTGTATACGCGACTCGCGAAGAGTGAACGCGGGCTCAGCTTGATAATGGAGACCTAGGCTCTCCGAAACATGTCTCATGTAGTGACTAAATACATGTGCGTTTAACCGTTTCATTGTGGTTCTAGTTATTATGTTTCACGAATATTAAATTCAATTAAATTTGAGTATGAAATTCAATAAAAATAATAGGTACACAGAATTAGATTTGGATAGAAGAAACAAGTTCATTCATTTGTATGGCGGCCGAGCGTGGCAGATTTTGAACTGAAGTTGTTACTTGCCTATGATTTTAAATGCGTCTCAGGCCCTTGAGTATTCATATTTTTTTGTGTTGTTGCAATTAATATTCCTTAAGGAGGCATTATTAATGTTTTTGTTCAACTTACAAAATTTGACGCCCGAAAGCTGCAAGCTGCGATTAAAGACGGACAACTCAGTAGATTTTACCGAGTTCATTTGACACGCTAAGTAGATACGTTTGCTTGATCTATGGTATATATGTAATCTGTGATAGGTATTATAAGTCTACAAAATGTGCCGCTCAATAGTAGGTATACTTTTTTAAACCTCGACATTATGTTCTTCACAAGTAACGTACAAACTCAAACGTACAGAACCATTTGTCAATGACAAGTAAGAAATATTGCCCGATATGACGACCACACCTCTCGGATCCGTGTTGCGACATCTCGATACTCGACCAAGTCAAATTGCTCTTAAATGAGGCATTTGCTTTATTACCGGTTTAATAAGTGGATTTTGAGTCAAATGCCGGTTTCCGCTAAAAATGGGTAATTATGTCGGCTGCGTGCCGATGCAAAAATTACATATTTTAAGTACCTATATAAGAATTGCTTTAGGAGCCGAACTGTATTTTGGAATATTAAGTTGTGTAGCATTTCAACAGTATCTCGCCGCGAGATAGTCTATCCGTCCGTCTTTTGTTAATATAGCTAGTGAAGGACGGGAGATCTATCTCGCGGCGACATACTGTCGCACCAATCATGTGCTAAGCCTGCAGGGCAGATTCGTATTGAGACAATTTCGTTTTAGGCCAGAATCTGAGTAAACCCGACTCTGTAGAGGTCAGATTCGCCATAGGTATGTTTCTGAATAAAACAATATCGACGTACAACTTATGCTACATATGGCGAATTAACTATAATAATATTAACAGTCTTTACTACACTCTTAAGCTGTGTGGTGACGGCAGTAAGAATACATTTGTCATCACCCCATCTCTACCCGTGTGTGACAGGTATTCACAAATATTTTCTTAACTTCCACCACGTAGCGTTATTATATATAGTTATATCCTAAGTTATTATAGTTGTGCTACTTGTGCGTGCGTAGTAAGTACCTAGTACTGTAGATTTATTAAATAATAGATATTATCATATGTGTGTTGGTGTTGAAACCCGTAGCCCTACCAGAAGCTGTCGCTACGTTATAAGCGCGCGCTTATTTTCTATTCGTCCCGCTCGTATTCGCATATTAGTTCGAGAAGGATGGGTACAGTAAGTGAGCGTTAATAGCGTACCGGCAGCTCATGGTCGGTCGGTGTTAGGAATGCGATGCGTGCTGGAGAGTGCGAGTTACTGGAGCGCGCTGTCTGACAGATAATCTTTATTTTCACATAATGCTAGCGTCATGGACTACGTAATTGGGTCACATCTCGGTATAAAAGAATATTTATCTTATGATCAGTAAAAAAATACCGAATCCGATATTACACAAATTAAAGTATATACAAAGAAAATCCAAAGCGACGTAATAGTATAATATGGGATTCAAGTAACATGTAAAAATACAGCCTTATTTTTATTTTTATGAGTTGGCAAGTAACGATTACGCTCTGATTTTATTGGAGAGAGTGTGATGGACTACTTTACGAATAAACTTATCCGATTCTTGCCAACTGCTATTGGATTTGGAGGCGTTCTATAGTTATTTATGTCACATGGAAAATTATATATTTTCGGCGAGGGCGTTCATTGAAGCCTGAATGAAGCGATGGATTCCACAATAATAAAGTGGAATCCTGAGCGAAATCTGGGATTCAAGCGTTAACGCCCAAGGCAAAAATAATTTTGACACCGAGTGACACATACCGCTTTTCACACCATCTATGCGAAAAATAATAGACATATTAGATATTTAATCTTTTTGCGCATAATGGATTCGTAATTGAGTATGTACGTGCTTTCATATGTCATTGTTTTTTTAAGCTGGCCACTGAAAGTCCTTTTTCAGTAAAGTGCCACTTTGATCCCTCCTAGCAGAGAAGAAAAGACCCGTATCCGAGTAGGTGGTGTGAAAAGGTCATTATAGCTACTTTATTTCAGGCGGTCCACAAGTACACTTCACAGTTATGATAAAAAAACTACTATTTATTTCTGTCAATTAGTTAGTGTGCTCCTCATGCTGCGGACAAGTAAGTAAGTAGGTAGTTAATCTTAACATCTATCAGTTTTATATGTTATCTGACCTATTAGTAACTTTCAGAAGATCTACCCCAAACATCTAATCGTAAATTTCTAGTCTCTTACCCTGTCACACACTCGAATCTTAAACTATACCTTTTTAAGTAGATTCTCCAAGTGCGGGGAGCGGGACGCTTATATAATGCACCACTTTCATTATGTACTTAGTTTATAAGAGTTTCAGCAACAGCAGAGCTCTGGTACATGATTTAGTTTGTTTATTCACGCGATTATGTATTCGCTTCGCTAAGCAATCAACATATTTTTTAGGGAATTTTCTAGAAAGATCACGCATCGTTGTCGTGTCGTTTGGAAATGTAGATAATTGTGCCAGTGGGTTGGGTGTACTCGTAACTAAGGTAAACGTAAGTATACAAGTATTGCTGAACTATGGTATGGCATTTTGTAGGTACTTAGATGTAGTTATTGTGTGTATACAACATCACAGGTATTTAAAGTATAAAATTTACCTACTCTTTTTTAACCATTTGAGTTCTCAAATAGTAAACCTTATTGCACAGATCTACAAAAGAATTGTTTTATTAAATGTTTGTTATGTACATGATACGTGTATAAGTACATAGGATATAGAAATCGTCAGCTAACAACCAAAACTAATACTAAAAACTGTCACTACTCTTAGCTACCTCGTATATCAGCATTGAGCTGAGTTATAGTGTTGCCGTGTGGTGACGGCAGTAAGAATACATTTGTCACCACCCCAACTCCTCCTGCGGGTGTCGTAAGAGTCGACTAAGGGATTGAAGTGTCACTTACCATTATTTGATAAAAGATTGGTGATGGGCAGCAGCGTCATTATAGTGGACACATTACTGCGATCGCCAATCCGCTTGCCCAGCGTGGCGATTATGGGCAATTACCTCCTAATGCGTCTAATACGCATAGTTAATAGGAGAGGCCGACGTCCAGCAGTGGACTATCATAGGCTGATGATGATGATGATGACAAGCTTTTAGTTCAAGTAGGTATTTGTTACTTAGTGAGTTTTTGATGTCAACTGACGAAAATCTATGTAAATAATAAATTCTAGTATCTAGATAAATTAATCAATCATATATGCAATACTTTCAAGTTTATGTTATGAGATGTAAGAAAATCGAGTGTATCGCATATTCTACGCAATCAAATCACATTGTAAAGGTTACCTCGAAAGGTCAAATTTCGACAGGATTCGAATTCGCGATTGTCGAAACGGATCCGCTCGCAATCGCGAGTCACGTTTAGGTCAAGTGTAAGAATAGATGTCGAAAGGATTCGCGGTTGAATTTTAATCGATTTTTCTAGACTTGGCAGATGTAATGCCATTTCCGTGGAAGCTAGTTACGTTATAGAATTACGAGTATTATGATTGTTGCTTACTTACTTAAGAGAGTGAATATCTATACATTTCAACCGCCTAATTTTGGTGGCATCATTTTGGCCGAAGTTTCTAAACGTCTCAATGTTATACTTCGTCGTTTGTAGGTATAAGATACTGTGCCTCCTTCAAATGACAAAGCACATTGTAACGAATAGAAACTTCGGCAATTATTATGCCACCAAAATTAGGCGGTTGAAACGCTCAGATATTCGCCCAATAATTAATCGTATCTATTAAGGTGCGTATAAACCAAGCGAACAAAGAGCTAGAACCAGAATAGAGCATTGATTCTTGATCTTTTAGTGTAAACGGAAGTTCGTTCTCAGCGTTTACACCAAAATATCAACGAGCAAGAACGCAAACCAAGAACTAGAGCGCAATCCAAGAACTGATTCTTAGAGCATGCTGTTTAGACCAGGCGAACGAGCGCCCGTTGCTCATTCGTCGGGCGGTTAGTCTAGTGTACACTATGTCGGACTCAGAAACAGATATTTTAATTGCGAGTTCGGCGTATATAATATTGAGTAAATTGATTTAAAAAAAAGAAGGAAGAGACGTTGGTGGGTTACAAATCTAATGCAAAGGGGGACACTTGATAATATAGGTGATATAATGAGAAGTCTGAAAGAACAAGAAGAAAGTGGTCAATATATGGCCCGACATGCTCTTGGTCGGTTTTTTATTTTTCTCTGAAGTTTAGTGCCTCGAGCCACGAATGGCTAGAACGAGCACGTCCCCGAATTCCGAACACGAAATAATGCTCTAGGCGACTGTTCGCACGCTCGAATGAGCGTTTACACCAAGCGAGCGACCATTCTTAGAATATTCGTAGAATATTGATAGAATCTATAAGAACAACGAAAGAACGCTCTGTCTCTGTTTACACAAAAAGAACTTCGTAGAGCGTCGATAGAATGAGCGAATGCTCTTTTAGTCTGCACGCACCTTTAGAGCGTTAAGTCGCATGTATACCGAACATTTAGTTCAAAATAAAATTCGTGAACTAAATATATACAATTTTACTGTTCATGTTCATAGAGCAATACCGACACATCTTATTCTTCATTAAAGATAGCTTTTGATTTGAATGAAACTTTTAAGTATAAAATAAAGTCACTTTTTCTGTCCCTATGTGCCTTTGTACGCTTAAATCTTTAAAACTACGCAACGGATTTTAATGAGATTTTTTAATAGGTAGAGTAATTCAAGAGGAAGGTTTTTATGTAGGTATAGTACCCGTGCGCAGCCGGGGCGGATCGCTAGTTAAATATATCTTGTACTCAACTAAATACCTAGATCTGTTACATCTTACGATGGCATTACATAAGGATCCAGTTTCAGAGTCATGCGCTGCCGATATTGGGTCAAAGTGTTCGCAAGGCAGATCCGATCGCTTGTCACTGACACGAAGGTGAGAACGCTTGGTTGCGCATTTGTGGATTAATGACGATCATTTACCGCGATCATGTTAGCGTGGGCTTCATTGACAATAGCAAGTGTTCTACTTTAGTGTAGTATAGTTAGAGCATCAATTAAAAAACACAACTGCCGTTTAAATATGAACAAACATACAAGTTATACAGGGTGTGACTAAAATGGTGACACAAGATAATATAATCACCAAATTAAAAAATTAAAAACACCTTCAACAACTGATTTCTCCAAGACCCTATCATCTGTGGTTTCCATAATTGGTTTCCTATCATCAAATCCTACTTTCTGAATGCAAATTCTTGTAAATGAATGAAAATTACCAAAAGCGCCATAGTTGTACCTATAACATTTGAAGGGATCCCTCGATTTCTCCAAGATCCCATCATCAGACCCCAACTTGGTGCCAACGGGACAATCTTGGGGTTATAAACGTTCGATCACAAAAGGAAATTATTAAAATTGGTCCACGATTCTCGGAGATAGCAGGTAACATACATAAAACCAGGGACCGCAACCGGTATTTTACAAAAACCTCGAAATAGCCCTATATTTTAAAATGTTTTATGCTTTTTATGTACTTCTCAATATTTTATGTAAGTAATTTACAATATCATATTTTTTAATTACTCCATTAACTTACAATTTGTATACCGAAGAACGAAAACGACCGAAAAAAGAACCGTTCTTTTTGTATGGAGAAAATAACGGTTCCGTTCCATGCATACAGCATGCATACCTACTGTTTTTTTTACTGGTTGCATTGTTTCATTGCCCAAAGGTTGTCTGGAAGAGATCGCTCTTTAGCGATAAGACCGCCTGTTGTGTTACCTCTACTTTTAAGATTCGACTTTTTTGTTATCTTCTTTTTTATGTTACGAGGTGTGCAATAAAGAGTATTGTATTGTATTGTATTGTATTGTATTGTACAGCATAAAAAAAAATCAGTCGAATTGAGAATGCACCTGCACTGCTGACAGTGCTGACCTACAACGATTCCATTAGTGTTGTAAAGGTCACCCCACCTACCAAATCTCGAGTAGTCTTAATTACGATTTTATATGAACGAGTAACATGTTGAAAATTATGACAAATTTTATATTTTTACTCTGCGTAATACGGTTAATAGTTCCACTCGATTGAGGTCAGAAGACGCAAAACCTGCCCTTTTATTACAACGTATACAAGTATTTTGTAGATTTCTCCACGTTACTGGTTAATTTTAATATTACGACGGATGTCGTTGATCATTTCATAACGATAAAACATTTTTATTACTTGTATAACATGTAATATAGGTAAGTACAGTCAAGTGCAAAAATAAGTATCGAAAGAATCCGCTCATAAATATGTTACGACGTTCTTATTACACAGAATTAGAGTGCACTGGGACATATTTTTGAGCATTTTTGTATACACCTTATTTTGGCTTTGACTGTATTATAGGAATTAAGTATTAACCATGGGTAATCTTCATGTCGTCTGATTAAGGTATAAGTTACCTAAAATAGTCTGAAATAAAACAACATCTGTCCAAAGCAACAGTTTTGGACTGATGCTTCATTAGGTATTTTCCAGAGATTGGTTAACCAAATCCTTATGATATAATTGTGAAAATCTACTTACTACAAGTAAGGTAAATGTCCCCTATTACGGTATGTTAAGGGTCTCGAGACTTTGTGTATTTTTAAATAAAAATCTTAGCAAGATACCACTACGAAAGCTTTTGAATATGTTATATTGATTCTTTGACAGTTAGTTTATGCATACATTTTATAGATTTTGCTCAAACTTTTTTATATATTAATTTAATTGTGAACGTCTTATTTGCTGCCTATTCCGTGATAAAATTCGGCGCTGCTCCTAATTTCGTGAACTCGCGGCCCCTATTTCGTGATAAAGATATTTAGAGTAAATGACTATTGTTTCTTTAACAAAATGTTATTTTTAACGAACTTGCTTAAATTAAGATATCATACGGATATCATTTAAATTAAATAACATGGTTAAATGAGATCCAACTTAAAGTTTTTATTTCTTAATAATGAAACAAGATAAAATCTACCGATTTGCATACCATAATACTCTTTAGGCGGTTAAAAACAAACTTAAATGAACTTGAACACTAAACAATAAACCTCTCTTTGATTGATAACGAAATAAACATTAATTAGGGTAGACCGGGGTAAATCGGATCAGCGGGCGAATCGGATCAAGGTCCAAAATCTCTAAGGCTCGAGTTTACC
>JALPQI010014483.1:0-24045 GCA_025490895.1 Thaumatotibia leucotreta | reverse complement strand
GACCCGGAATATCACACTCCGAATAAGATAGATATCTTATTAGGGACGGAGGCTTATGCGAGGATTGTTGACAATGGAATCATCAAATGTCCCTCAGGGTCTTTAGTGGCACAAAATACAACCTTGGGATGGATATTAAGTGGAGGAATCAAGTCGGATCATGGAACACACACTAGTAATATTAAATCTATGCATATACATGTAGAACCTGTTGAAGAATTGCTCAAGTCATTCTGGGAGATAGAATCAGAGCCTTCCAACACACAGAAAATTCTGTCGATAGAAGAGCAGAGGTGTGAGGATATCTTCCAGTCAACCACAACGCGAGATGAAGACGGTCGTTATGTGGTGAAACTTCCATTTCGAGAGAGTGAACCGGCATGCGCTGATGGTAATTCGCGGGATATTGCCTTGAAGAGGTTTTACTATCTTGAGAAGAAGATGCAGAAGGATGAGCGTCTGAAACAGGAATACAAGAAGGTATTTGATGAATACTTGGAGCTAAATCACATGGAGGAAATTCAAGATAAAAAAGCAAAGAAAGAAGCAATTGAAATATACAAGCAAATGAATGAATTGCTAAAACGAGGAGGTTTCGAATTACAAAAATGGGCAAGCAATAGCGAACCATTGATACAACATATACAGCAAGAGAATTTTAAGCAAACTGTCAAAAACATAGAAGATAAGCAAGATGCTACTAACAAGATTCTTGGACTTACCTGGAGTCATATTTCCGATGAGTTCGTGTACGCAGTTCAGCTGCCTCCAATGTCTGCACCTGTAACAAAAAGAAAGGTTATTTCGGATATTTCAAAGTTGTATGATCCACAGGGTTGGATCGCACCGAGTGTAATCAAAGCAAAAATCTTTATACAGAAGTTATGGCTTACAGGTATGGATTGGGACGAGGAATTATCACAACCGTTATTACAAGAATGGACAAAGTATCGAGAAGGTCTTTCTGACCTGGCACAATTTCGGTTGAAGCGTTGGGTATACTACAGAACTGACACGAAGTTAGTAGAACTCCACGGGTTTTGTGATGCTTCAAACTCTGCGTACGCAGCAGTGGTATACTTAAGAGATATAGACGCAAACGGGGAAGTTCACGTCAGCTTAATTACGGCAAAAACAAGAGTTGCCCCAATCAAACAACTAAGTCTCCCGAGGTTGGAGTTATCGGGCGCTGTGTTGTTGGCAAAACTACTTGTTGAGGTGTCAGGTATTTTGAAAATACATAAATCTAATATTCATGCCTGGACTGACTCTGAGATAGTGCTTGCATGGTTGAGCAGTCACCCCAGTCGCTGGAAAACTTTCATAGGGAACAGATGTTCAGAGATCCTAACTGTAACAGACCGGAAGCAGTGGTCACATGTTAAATCTGAACATAATCCAGCAGATTGTGCATCACGAGGCATTCAAGCATCTGAACTAATCGGATTAGAACTTTGGTCAAGTGGACCTTCATGGTTAAGTGATGAAGTCATTCAATACCCTAATTCAAAGGAATTAGAAACAAAGTTGGAAGAACGTAATATCAAAACTCACCACATTTCCTTAGAAGATAATCACGGCGATGTTGATGACATGTGGACAAAATATTCATCGTTGACGAAGCTACTGAGAGTTGTAGCATACTGCCGTAGATTTCTGAGAAAAGAGAAACCAAACCATAAGCATCTCCTGAAGAAAGAGATTGATGATGCTTTAGTAATAATGATAAAAAAAATGTCAATTTAAAGCATTCTTTGACGAGTGCAAGGATATCAAAGAAGGAAAGCCAGTAAATAAAAAAAGTATACTTACTACACTGAATCCACAGCTAGATGATTCAGAGCTGCTTCGAGTGGGTGGACGGCTGCATTTCGCTGAAGTCAATGAAGATCAAAAGCATCCCTTGATATTACCGAAGCAGTCGCTGTTGACGGCACTTATAATTCGAAATGCACACAAGGTTACACTGCACGGAGCACCACAGCTTATGATGAACTTCATTCGGGAGAAATATTTTATCATAGGACTAAAATCATTAGTAAAATTATACTGCAAGAAATGTGTCACTTGCATTAGATATGCCGCAATAAACAAACCTCAACTAATGGGGCAATTACCGTCACCTAGAGTGACCATGAGTCGAGCGTTTCTTCGATCAGGAGTGGACTACGCGGGCCCGATAAACATTCGTGTATCAAAGGGTCGTGGTAATAAGTCCTATAAGGGATACATATGTTTATTCGTATGTATGGCCACTCGTGCTATACATTTAGAAGCAGTAAGTGATCTAACATCACAAGCGTTTTTGGCTGCCTTTAAGCGTTTTGTGTCACGTGCAATGAATTATACAGTGACAATGGAACAAACTTTGTGGGAGCAGCCAGAGAACTGAAAGAATTGTTTGACGAAGAAAAATCAAGATTTTTACCGGAAATTGCAGACTGGTTGGCAACAAACGGAACACAATGGCACTTTATTCCACCTCAGGCCCCTAATTTCGGAGGACTTTGGGAGGCAGGCGTACGATCGTGTAAATATCACCTGAGAAGAATAATTGGCAACTCAACCCTCACATTCGAGGAGATATCAACCGTACTAGCCCAGGTTGAAGCCTGTTTAAATTCAAGGCCATTATCATATATTCAAGGTCAAGGTGACCCTAAGCCCTTGACACCGGGACATTTTCTTGTAGGTGAATCTTTATTAGCGGTTCCCGATCATAACTACGAACATTCGTCTGTTAGTTCGCTAAGAAGATGGCAACTTTTACAGCGAATGTTACAAGACTTCTGGCGGCGTTGGTCGCAAGAATATCTTACACGGTTCATGCAAAGATACAAATGGACTCAGGTTGTGCCCGAACCCAAGGTTGGAGATGTGGTTCTAGTTAAAGAGCTTGACTTGCCTCCAGCACGGTGGTTGCTAGGCCAAATTGTTGATAAACATCCTGGAGTGGACAACATTACGCGAGTTGTCACGTTGCGCTATAAAAATGCATTAATTAAACGACCCGTGTCTAAAATTTGTGTCTTACCATTAGCAGAGTAAGTCATTGTTGGTTTAAGTTATTGTTCATTGTTCAATTATTCATTAACCCAAGTTGGTGTTAGTTAATGTGTGTCATATAACTAATTGTTATAAATGTTATGTTACAAGTCGAAGAACTGTTTATGTTTGTTTTGCATCTTACCAGAGCTATCGAATGTTTCATTTGAACGTTATTAGTATTACAAGTATTAATATTTGATTACAATTCTTGATTTGTATAGTTTCCAATAGGTAACCATTGTAATGTTATTGAAGAACAGTCGTTCTTGGCGGGCGGCATGTTCACATCGCAACCTCTTTATAGTTAGTATGTAAATCAAATTTGATATCCTTATGTCAAAGAAAAAGGAATTCACTCATGTCATTGTCAATTGAATAAAATGCACGTTTTTTTCTAATATTTCGGAATATCATTTCAATAGTTCAAAACCCACAGAAAATCATCGCCCAAACCATATTCATTCTTTCAAAATATTCTGTTCCTACATATTGTATTAATATGTTATTTGAACATTTTTCGGTTGCTTAATGCGCCAATGTCATAAGGATTCGTTAATAAATTAATCTTCCCAAGAATTTTACTAAGTACTACCACATAATATATAATAACCTGTTTTACTACTGATTATGTAACTCTGTTTCAATGTTGGTTACCCGTGATATTTTTAGTTTACAATGAAACAGCTCACGGTGTTTCACTGAACACTATTTATTAGTACACATTGAAACAATACACTTTTTTCAAAAACATTTTAAGAATATATACGCAATTTTCAGAACTAGAGCCACTTTTTTACATACCATAAATAATTATGACTATTAGTCTATTTTATGGCAAAATATACGATTTTTAACTTTCAAATTGGCTGAGATAGGACAGTTTAAAAAGTTGAATGTTTCATTGATGGCAATAGTTTAAGTAATATGTTTAACAATAAAACATACGTACACAATAAAACAACATGATATTTATATTGTCACAAAGTGTATGATATCTATCGTGGAGATGCCCAGGACCCTCCCGCGTTCGCCTGGGTTGCAGTCATACTACGAGGATACATAAAACATAACTTTTCTTGCAATATGTCGTAGTTATCGACGACATTGTTAAGTTACTATGAAACTTGGGTTGTATACAATGAAACATTCTTTCGGTTTCATATATTTTTCAGTTGTCTTATTAATCATTTAACAAATCAGAATCCTACTAAACTAAAGCTACTCCAGCCTACCGTTATTATTAACTTTCCTTTATTTTGTATTCATTGCAAGCGTACTTATAAATATGTTACATATAACACAGTTCCAATGTTGGTTAAGTCTGTTTCATAGTTCATTGGATTTATTACATCTGTTTCAATGTAAAAATTCAAGTGTTTCATTGAATACATGCACGAGGACACAATGAAACAAATCTCATTTTTTGTTTAAAGTTGCATAACACATATACTTTTGAAAATAATTAGAAACCAAGAATGCGATTCGATAGCCAACTAAATTGTTTATCTTCGAACACAATAATCTCACTCGTAACTTCAAAAACACCAGAGATACAATGGTTTGAAATTTAGTTGTTTCATTGATCCACAACTTACCCTACATGTACATTGTACACTACACTTATAGTTAAGAGCTTTAATAATAATAAAAACACAATCAAAATATACAACGAAAAACCATTTTGTATGATCACTTTTAGCTACACAAAAAATAATCAATCAATGAGCCCTAAACTATGTAAATAGGTATAATATGGTTTAAGACGGTTATAAAAAGATTAAGTAAAAAAAATAACAATATCAAAAAAAGTTAAGCAAAACGTTATAATTAATAATTGGCTATTGTTATAACAACAACAAATTATTACATTACCTATTGTGATAAATTTGATGCGCAAAAGGTTTCTAAACTCTAAAATATGCGTGCAGTTTTCCACAATACCTAAATATACACTGCAATGATGCAGTTAAATTACTTGTAAAAATGCTATACGCTTGGTTTTGTACACACTAGTAATTCTGAATGGAACCCCATTTATCACAATATTTGCAATTATTGATAACATACGTCAACGCTCATACCGGCCACAAAGTTAATACGCATCAAATTACATGTTATGAATTAAATGTTCATTATTATATTATACCACGTCCTTTAATATGAGTACTGTTCAAAAACATACGAAGAAGAGTATCGAATCGATACTTACTTGTAGGATCGTAGGAATTGACGAAAACACTAGTAAACAAAAACACGTGCAGTATTATAAACAGCATTGTTACACTCATTCATGAAATTGATTACGAACACTGAGATGTCAATGTACGTTTGAGTGGGCTATGTTAAAATAATATA
Organism: Thaumatotibia leucotreta; assembly: GCA_025490895.1. Lineage (NCBI taxonomy): Eukaryota > Metazoa > Arthropoda > Insecta > Lepidoptera > Tortricidae > Thaumatotibia > Thaumatotibia leucotreta. Next base: position 18,642 of record JALPQI010014483.1, on the reverse strand, counting down.
TTACGTTACTCACACATTGCCGTTATAATATTAGTAGGCGCTTGATGTGCTAAGAAGTTGGTCTGTACGACTTCATGTGACCAATCGTACTACGTGTTTCTTTCCGTTATTACCATAGGTTGATTGGTATGCGAATAATAGTAGCTAACTTGTATATCGCTATATTTTTCATTATTGATACATAATTAATAATAAATTCATAGTATTGTTCGTCTTAAATAAAAATATAAAGTAAATAATGAAAATAAATATACGCGGTAAGGAAAGGTGACATTTTTGATCTGCTCAATACGTTCAATGATACGATATATTTTATGAAAGTTTTTTTCACGCCTGTTTTTTTTTCATCATAGAATCGAGAAATTGAATCAAGAATCAAACCTTACAATCTGAGAAAAAATATAAGTAAGTATTCAGCAAAATAGCAAATATTTAATCAGCGTAAATAATTTTAATGGTCTTAGTACCTGTAGAGTTGTCCCGATTAAAATACTAAAAGTCCTCGAGGGTGGGAGGTGTGCTGGGATTTTGAGGAGGGGATGAAGGACCCTTTTTTCATTATCATCATATCAGCAGAAAGAACTCCACTCCACTGATGAACAAAGGCCTTCCCCAAAGATTGACACCAAATAATGACAGGTGTACTATAAAACTAATCAAACTCCGTGAAACCCGTTATCAGGTTTGTGATAAAAACTAGAACCATTAAGAGAGAGATACTAGTGATGTAAGCCTATAAACTGTGCACTACAGTAGAAGAAAAAGAGAATTTTGTTACTTGGGCCCCCATTATGAACGTACTGAACTGAATATACAAACGATACTCCTCCTGGAGTATGTGTGGCTGCTCCCGCGTTTCCGCTACTGCAGCTGTGGCCGAGTCGCATCCCACGATGGTGGGACGGTCGTTGCATCGTCCCTTGGGGACGTTGTTGAGAGGCTGTTGAATATGAACGTACACAAAAGGCTTTGTTCATGTTTTGGCTAAAATCTCGAAGAGGTGTAAGCTGGCATTATGATAACTTCTGAGAAAAGTTTCCTAATGAATTGTCCTACTAATATTGATGATATTCGTTTTTAAGCAGCTACGTGTTACTCACCATCTTCTACATCAACGTCATTTCTTTCGTCTTCAACTTCTATGATTTCTACAGGGATTTGTACACGAATCCGAACAGCTGTTGCATTATAGGTTCATGCATGAAACGACCGGCCCCTCACACCCCCAACATCCCTCGATGACTTATGGGTCAATTGAAAAAAAAAACACAAAAATTTTTACATAGTTGAGCAGTTCTCAAAAACGTTGTATACAATTATTAGGGTGCGGCTCCACTGAGGCAGAGAGGAGCGGAGATGTGCAAAATTGGCCAATGAGACCGCATGACAGTGTTTCGAATTTGGAATTTGAAGAATGTAATTGGTCAATTTTGCACATCTCCGCTCCTCTCCGCCTCAGTGGAGCCGCACCCTTAGCGTTAAATGCGTGAGTTACCGATTTCCTATTTTGTTACCAGCAGTAAATGATATTCAATTATTGATTGCTTATTTATAATTAAGGTTTCATAGATTGTGGGCTTCCTTAATTTTGCGAAATAATTAGTATAAAATATTGATAATCATGCAAAAAAAAAATGGTAACAAAATAGGATTTTTTTTCATTTGTCAATCTGTCTTAATTGTGTACAAAGTTTTTGAAAACTGCTCAGTTAAGGCAGTTTTAAGGTCTTAATCAAAAGAAAAATCACGATCGCGTCAACTGGCACGAAAGCTAGTCATACAACAACCTTCTGCAATAAAAAGGGGGAAAAAGAAACATTTAGGCAAGGTTCGTATTGTTGATTACACATCGAAAATTTGAATTTGTTGCCTTTTTAGAGCCAAAAGTTGTAACACAAAATGTAACTTCGTAACAAATAAATATAATGTTAAATTTTGTTTTCAGTGAAAGCCTTTAATTTTTTGCATTACGTAATTTTTTTTGCAATCGACTCTTTTAATATCTGGTGATCTAAAGGCGGAGTACAAAATTTCAAAATTATTGGAATTATCCACGCTGTTTTGTTTAATGTTCTTACGATTATGATCCCTCATCCAAATCTGCTTTACTTGAAAAAAATAATTTCTACATAATAATTATTTTATCAAACAAGCTTTATTTGAAGTTTGTGTAATTACATATTTTTTATCCTCTAATAATAGGTAGGTACTAGGTAGTATGGTTGGTCAAATAAAACGCAAGTTATGTTTAAATTTTATTAATACATACTTTTTTTTATTATTTTACATAATTGAATGGTAATGAATTGACATACAGTAGTGTTATAAACTCCTGACATCATTACAAATATACCTACTACAGAGTCTACAGACCTACCTTTTCTTAGTATCACTTAATTTAAAAATAAACATATGTCGAGCATAGCCATAAGATCTTATCACATAATTGGATTATAACATACACATATTCATAATATATTTTCACAGATTGTGGAATTTCATTGTTTTTACATATTTGTGTCAACATAATTTAGTGCGCTATAATTATTATCCTCGTAAGGCCCATTTTAATATTTTAAGACAAATGGAATAATATCCTTATACCTTAAAATGAAAATTTAATTTTGTGATTTAGAAAATATTTATCTATTTATTTGTGACATCGTTATTAGTAAATTATATTGTCCTAAAAATAGAACGTAAAACTAGAAAAGTAAAACAATAGGTGAAAATATCACTATAAGCTATGCTCACTTACTAGCTAGGAGGAACTACTAAATTATCAGTTAAATAATACTATTAAATATGAGTCGACTGAAAAATAATTCGAATATGGAGAAATAATTAATAAAGCAATCAGTTTGTGGTCGAAAATATCTTAAAATTAGCCTCATTTCGAGTCAGTTTTATTGAATAATTATGTGGTACATTATTAATTTATTAGGGACAAGTATATTTGATGGGCTGCAACAAGTACAGTAGCCGGCAATAAAGTTTGCACATCGGTCTCTGGAAAGAGACTCGGCTTTATAGAGCGTTGTCCCTCTCTAACATAATATATGACGTTTATGCAATATTATTTTCATCCACAGACAACATAACCTCAAGACGTAGCATAGCCGGGCGAGCCCCTCTGTCACGCATACGGTGAATTCACTCCATATTAGACCCACGCCTCCATTGCTAACTTCAGTCTGCGGCCGGCGTTCATGAGTTAATTACGAAAGTTTTAACGTGATTTACATCATGCAAAATGCATTACTGTTGCGTGAAATTGTGTAGCAAGAATACAAAAACATCTAGTGTGCAAAAAGATGGTATTTCGTCTCACAAGTGAGCAATTTTTTATACATTTCAATTAAAATTAAAAATAGTTTATGCATAAAATCTAGTGCACTCGTTGATGTCTTTTTACAAAGTCTCTTTCTAATATTTTGCACGAAGTATAACTCCCTCCTTGTCTAGCGTAACGAACAGGTAGGCCGTCTGAACTAGGGATGACCGTAGAATATGTTTGTTTACTATCGATAAGGTAACTGAAGATAAATTAGAATCTTTACCTATTCTCAATCTTACCCAGCAACAGACTCTGCGGTGGAGTCTCCGTATCCGAACTAGTGATGTCTATACCGGCAGTCTGTTTACTATCGATAAGATATTACGATTACATTCAATTATCCTCAAATAAATTCTGGTTTAGTGTAAAGTGTAGGTAGAAGTATAATTTTCAATAATACTATTATGTTAAATAATATTGTGTATCTTCTCTAAATGCCCAAACATGAAAGAAATGTGGATGAATGCTACAAAACGGTCACATGATTGGTTTCCTGCTCCTAGCAGTGCGATATTTTCTCGACACTTTACAAGACGAATAATAGGCGAATTTTATATAGGACGTATTTTAATGGTAGTTTTTTGGTAACTACGAGTTAATGATTGTACAAATAAAAGTATATTTTATAAAATTGTTTTATTTATTATCTCAGAAAAGATATATTGTGATATTAATATTTGACCGCAACTTTGTCTGCGTGAATGATGATGATAAAATAACTATCTTTTGTCCTTTCCCGGGTCTTAAACTATCTCCATTCCAAATTTCATCTAAACCGGTTTAAATGTGTAGATGAAGCCACAGCACACAGACAGTACAAATATTTTTTTTATATAAAATGCATTTTATTTGTCACACCAGAAGTTGCGGGTAGAAGCTAGTATCATAATATATCTACATCTGCGGGGATAATGATTATAATGATGATGATGAATGAAATATCGTATGTCCTTTCCCGGGTCTTAAATAATCTCCATTCAAAATTTCATCTAAATTGGTTCAGCGATTTATGCGTGTGTAGACGTGTAGACTCAGTAAACTGACGACATACTATCGCATTTATGGTATGCATTAGTACGGATATGGATTCACGGTTTTGTCGGTAAGTCACTGACAAATATCGAATTGTGAAAGCGATAGACATTGTAACCATCGATACTTTTATCGACATTCGGAAATCACTAGCGACCGGCGGACATTTTTGTTTTACACCTCATTGACCTTGAAACGACGAATCACAACACAGTTAGCTCATGTTACGCCGCCCGCACCTCAGCATTTTTGGCAGCATCGGTTTAAATGAAATAATTGTCTAAAGCTACGTCTTTAGGTTATGTTGTCTGTGTTTTCATCCGAGGGGCCGCACATAGTGTGCCACTAAGAGGGATAGACATAGTCACTTACTACTAAGAAGAAAGTGCCACACAGGCACTTAGTGACGTATTCAACGCATTTGTCTGGCACTTACATTTAGCATCTAATGCACACACACACAAAAAATAGTGGCACAGTGATAAGGACGGACGATTATCGTTCCTTTTCACTTCCACTAGTAAAAAGTTTCATAAGACCATCCCTTTCGTTCTTGCTATTATTATAACGTTGTCAAATCCATATTAATCCTACATTCATGGTTTTCATCACACTTGCTGTCTAAGCGCGCCATTGCTTGCATGCGTAGCGGGATTAATAGAAAAGTGAAATTCCCTAGGGAGTCATAGAAATGTCAGTACGTCATAGAATAATATTTTGTCTTAAAACTTATTTTTTTGCCCGCAAGTGTGACGAAAAACATTGTACCTATACCTATGCATCATGGTCGGTAAGCCGAATACTAACTCGAGCCATTAAAAGCCCACTGCCTACGGCGTCGGGCTTCTAACACTCTCGTTAGTAATTTCGTACTTACCTCCTTCGATACCAAAGACCGATGTACAAACTTTATCGCCGGGTACTGTATTTACTTAAGTAGTGAATTATTTTGTCCGTTTTGAAATAATATGTACAAATTTCAAAACTGCTATGTAGTGGTAAATTTAATGGAATAAATTAATTATTTGACTAGCCAATAGTTTGAATTAACGTTGTATACCATTTCTTAGATTTAAAGGTAAATTATCACAATCTTTTTACAATTTAGATAAAGTTTTTCAAGTAAGGTCGTAGAATATTTTATACTAGAGTCTATTCGGAAACAAGTAACATAAATATTCCGTAGCAAAAATCCTTACCCGATCTAAATAATTAGGTACTTGATTGGTATAACAACTAAACATAATTTCATTTTTGAAAAAGGTAAAGAGCCCGCTCTTTACAATTTTTCTACAATGTCTTAAAACATTATGGAGGCACGCTAAGACCAAATTTAGAGTCGTTATAGACTCAAAAGCTAGTTCTTATCTAATCCCTGTAAATTCAGGTAACATGCAATGCAAGATGCTATATTTTTGTGCACATATTCACTACTCTTGCATTTTTGTGCAATGACTAAACTAAATTAAACTCTTGGGTAACTTCTGTCTTTCTTCAGTGTACGTAGCTCAGGTCGCCTGAAACATCCTGAAAAATAACATTACAAGTTTAGCAAAATATTGTACCATAAAGGTATTAATTAATACTTGTATTGAACGTTTCTTTGATGCTTTTAAATAACAGAGAAAAAAGTAAAATATTACCTATTACTAGGTACTTCATGAAACACACGACTACGATCGCCGATCCGCTTGCCCATCGTGGCGATTTTGGGCATCTACATCCTAAATCGCAGTTTTCAGTTTCAAATTCCAATACGCATAGTTAATAGGAAAGGCTTATGCCCATCAGTGGACTGAGATAGACTGATGAAAACTTCCCGAAAATCTACAGAAATATTATAGACATACCTATCTCAAGCTTAAAAACATAATCGGATGTAAAAATATAAAAAGTAAAACTCTTATTGCTTTCCTCCACGTCACCAATTTCAGGAACAAACGATTTTATTTGGGATCTTAATGTAAACTCTATCTCTAATTGCGCGGCTTACGGCAGGTTCTTCCGTTCTAAGTTTATCCGCTGGATGGAAACGACAGAGTTTTGCGTACTTACATAACTCGCTTCACAGGTTCTTGATATAAACCCTAGCCTCCAAATGCGGCGATCTGGTTGCGGAGCATACGGCAGGTCTGCAAACGCCACCTCGTACACTTTGCGGAAGTTTATCCCCTGGATGGAAACGATAGAGTTTTGCGTACTTACACAATTCGCTTCACAGGTTCTTAATATAACCTCCAAATGCGGTGCCTCTGGTTGCGGAGCGTATGGCAGGTCCGCAAACGCCACCTCGTACACTTTACTGAAGTTTATCCGCTGGATGGAAACAATAGAGTTTTGCGTACTTACATAACTCGCTTCACAGGTTCTTGATATAAACCCTAGCCTCCAAATGCGGTGCCTCTGGTTGCGGGGCGTACGGCAGGTCCGCAAACGCGACCTCGTACACTTTGCGGAAGTTTATCCGCTCGGCAGCGGCCGCAGAGTAAGCTGAAGTGGTGTCCACGCGAAGGGCGCCTGCGCCTATTTCTCGGGCCACTCGTCTGGAAAGATGTGGATATATTGTTATATATCTATTGTAACTTATAACAGTAACTTCATATCTGATCCTCTTAATTCCTGGCCTATTAGAAAAAGTGGTTGGAAATTTTAACCATTTTTTTAAAATAATAGACACTAAGTTCGTTTGTTTATAATTCAAACGGTACGAAACATATGCAACTCTGTTACTAAGTAGCAACACTAGCAACATTTAAATTGAACTGTCGGTAATTTATGCCTGTCTAAGTCACCCGTACACCGGGACTTAGGAAGTTAAGTGTAAGTTACGTAAATGAAATAAAATAAAAAATCGACGAACTACACATCTCAAAGTTATTTTTAAAATGTATACCTCGTAGAGCCAAGAAAGAAACCCATTAATGATTAGATCATACTAAACAACTTTTACTATGGGGCCAAACCCGAATTCACAAAACAAATTTTAACAGTTTCATACATTTTGATTGCGTGATCATGAATACGTTGTATGGGAGAGTAATTTTTTTTCGCGAATTCGAGTTTAGCCCCATAGTAAAAGTTGTTTAGTATGATCTAAATTATTAATGGGTTTCTTTCTTGGCTCTACGAGGTGATACATAGTGTATAGGTACTATAAGAAACGCGCGATGATATTCCGATCAACATTACTTTTGCTTTAATGCTTTGACTAGGCGTTAATTTTTACTTTACTTACGTAAATCAGTTAAAAAGTCATGTTTCCACTTTTTCACCTTAGGGCTTGTCCATTAATCACGTCATACGATTTTGGCCTATTTTAGACCCCCCATCCCCCATGGTGATATTTGGTGATATTTTCAGGACCCCCCCCCCCCCCTCCTCGTCAATATGAAGTGTAATTTATTGCCAACTTAAGTGCGCCTTTTAATAACACTTCGATTTATGTACCTACTTTATTAAGCACACGTGATGGGATAATCTTTTTTGCCAACTACCTCGTAAATATCCGAGATTTTTTAAAACAGTTCAGGGTTGGAAATCTGGTTATGTTTAAAAAGTGTTTTAAAAAACTAGGTATAGATTATATTTTTTTTACTAGCTCTAGCTGTTCAGCAGTAACAAAAAATTACACGTGATTTATCCGATGACCCCCCGTCCCCTATGGTGATAATTGGTGATTTTTTCTTGACCCCCATCCCCCTATACAGTATAACGTGATTAATGGACAAGCCCTTATTGAGGTCGACGTTGACGACGACGCCTGCAGGAAATGCCCACTCAGGTTCATTCCTGGAGCAGACTGTCCATCGCGATTCAGCGCGGAAAAGCTGCGAGCGTGATGGGCACCTTTGCGTCGGGAACCAATCGGGGCGGTTAAAATCGATAGCTTCTTTTGAGGGTTTTTTGTAGGTTTAATTTTATTTAACTTGATATGTATTTTAAAATTACTTATACTTTTTCTTTGGTATATGCCATCCAGTATTTATTACTTATACTAATTTATTTTTTAAGATTTAGTTTTTATTCATTATTATTCTTAAGTATGTAGTTTTTGTTTTCGATTAATTTACATATACTTATAGAGCTCAACAAACCTACAATAATCTGGTATGACACGGCAAATTCACATTGCAATTATATTTAGTTTAATTTAGCCACTTCTTTTGTCTGATCATATCAAGGTTGGGTTTAGTATTATGTAATTATTTCCTGCATTATTTTTTAATTCTCAATTGGTCCTATTGTCCCCAAATACGGAAGACGTTGGACAGTGTATGTATCTACCTATAATAAGTAACATATTTATGTAGGTATTATAGATAACTAGCTTACGTATTTACTTACATAAGCAACTAGCTATATGTTTTAGAGGCATTGTCAGTGTCAAATGCATTTTAGCAGCCAAAGTAGCCAAATTGTTCGATACATAATAGTACATTGTGTATTTAGGGCGGTAAGTAAGAATTTGCGAACGAGTGTGAAAGTAAAGCCCAAGCCGAAGGCGCGGGCTTTACTTCACACGAGTGCATAATTCTTGTACCGCCCGTGGTACACACAATGTTTTTCATCACACCTGTGATGCAAAAAAGTAAATAAATCAATATATTTTCACAAAACTACTCTAAAATGGTCTAAATCAGGGATGACTTAATTTCATAATTTTCATAAAAGAAATCTCGGCGCGGCGCGCGGCGTGCGCCGGACCGCGCTAGTGCGACAGTGCGACGTAATGTTGTATGAAAATCCTTAACGGCCTACTAGGACGTAATGACGCACCTACGGCGCGCATCACCGCAGCGTATTGGCGCACTTACCGAACAGGTGCTAGGTGTGATGAAAAAGGTAGCTACGTTACCGTACGATCTTTAGTATGGTGTACCTACCTACCGAACAATTTGACCACTTTGATTGCAACAAAGTATTCGAGGCTGACTGTTGAGTGTAACTACCTATGATCGTTAGCCAAAGGTTATTAAATAATATATTCAGATAAAAATGTGGTCCATGTACCTAATATGCAATGGTCCAAAAGTCAAAATTTGTATGACACGGTTGTTCAGCAATAATTAAATTACCGTCAGTTACGGGCATTTATAGATTATACGAATGCATTTATATGAAACAGATTTATTCGTAATAAATGAACGACCACCTAAAACAGATTAATTGCTTCAAGGTACGTACCGGCCAATAATATATCACATACAGGTTTTTTTCAGTAGATTTATTTTTATTTTTGTAAGTGTTTTTCACACTTTCCACCTCACGACTATAGATAGTCTAGGCATAGGCCTTTATACTAGCGATGAAAAAACTGGTCATCATGTAGTGATTTTTTCATAAAGAGAATTTGCGTAAGGCATGGATTTCTTAGTAAAATTATTTTTTTTACTACAGCTATTTTAGCCATATGCTGTGTCTCCAATTGCAATTCACAATACTTAATTGCAGTATTCATCATTAAACTGTGCAAAAGTACCAAAATAATATGCTATCTACATGCGAACATGTGCCGCTTACTCTATACACGCTCATACAAAAAGTCACGAATGTGATATATTATTGGCCGGTACTGTACGTTTAGACCAAATGAGCATTCGCTCATTCTGTCCCCCACTCTACGAAATTCGGTCGTTACACAAAACGTGACTCGTCGAAATTCGTTGATTTCGTAGAGTGGGGGATATAATCAGCGAATGCTCGTTTGGTCTAAATCCACCTTTATGATATGATCAATCGCTTTCCATCATTAGCAGTTTAAAAAATATTAAAAGTTAGCAACTATTTCACACTAAATTGAACAGGAAATCTGTAGGTACCTACTGAAAGTGATATCTGAAAGCGTGTTTTTTCTATGAAATGTAAACAAACCTAAAAACTTGCATATTAGGTATATATTTAATCACGCACTTTCAGGACACAATCTTGCTCATATCACCTACTTAAAACCTTTAGTTCATAGACATTTTATTTATTAGGTATTGGTCTTTATTAGTATTCACGTAAAAATAAATTTACGAACGTGTTTCAGAACATGTGTCAAAGACAATAAATTTGTAGTCAATAATGAAAGTAAGCCATGTTTGTTGACATTTTTTTCGTTTTGCTCTGTCGCACTGAATACACTTTTTCAACAAACGTTTTTCAAGGGTACCAGTTAGGTACCCTTGAAAAACGTTTGTTGTTACATAGTTATGTAAGTACCACATAGTTCTAGTTATCGTGATGTTAATGAAACTGTATCATGTAACATTATGAGTAACACTACTACGTTGCGTATTCATTGTCTTGACCCATTTCGTTAAGCGCAATGTTATGATACGAGTACTTATGATACACATCTTTGTTATGAAAATGCACGAGGTGCAAAGTTCGCAGAGTTTATGAAGACGACATAACGCTCGTGGGAATAAATTTATTTCGAGGAGTATTCTTATAGTATCTAATCTGTCTGGTTGATGTAACTAAAGACCGAAGAGCTGGCGACTTCCTCGCACAACGCATCAGTATTGCGATACAGCGAGGAAATGCCGCCAGCATCCTCGGTACGATGCCACAAGGGCCAATCTTAGATATAGGTTAGGTTAAGTAGATTAGTTAGATTTAATCTATGTACATAAATTGTAGTTTTGAAAATAAATATATTAAAAATTCTAATCTACCTAGTGCATTTGTACTTGAAAATGAGAGCATGAACACCGGCCTATTACAGGGAAAAATCTTTATGATTAAGCAGCTAGTACATTTTTTAGAATTAATAATTTATATCAGACGGCCTTTGTAGCCTAATCAGTGATAGCGAACTTAGAACCTATTCCACTTATTTATTGAAGATTTATGATAGGCAGCAGTGTCGTCATAGTGGACACACTTCTGCGATCGCCATACCGCTTGCCAAGCGTAGAGGGGTGAATATCTGAGCGTTTCAAACGCCTAATTTTGGTGGCATTATTTTTGCCGAAGTTTCTATTCGTTACAATGTGCTGCTTTGTCATTTGAAGGAGGCACGGTACCTTTTACAAATGACGAAGTACAACATTGAGACGTTTAGAAACATCGGCAAAAATGATGCCACCAAAAGTAGGCGTTTGAAACGCTCATATATTCACCCAGCGACTTGCCAAGCGTAGTGATTAGTGGAGTGGGCATTTAGGTAGGTACCTGCTTCCCAAAACCACACTGTCTGCGGGAATGCACTTTTTTTTGGTCACCCTGTATAATCCTTTAATATCCTCAACGGCAGCAGTACAAACTGATGTAGCCATGAATTGCAAAGAAAACGTTATGTTAAGTTTTACTCGATACGTAGGTACCTAAATCATTCTGTTGCGCTCGCGCTGAGATATTGGAGTTGGAGCGAACGCGATGGCCTGCTTTACCTATCGAGTATAACCAAAAGGTGCATGCAGGCTAAAAGAGCATTCGCTGTTCTATCCCCCACTCTACGAAATCAATGAATCACGTTTCACGTAACGATCGAATTTCGTAGAGTAGGGGGTCAAAGTCATGCTATCTAGAGCTACTGTAATCGAATTTATCGTGAGACTATAAGCCCTAAGTATGATATTTATAATAAGGCATGTTATCATTGCACAGCGTAATACAATCATACGCACGTGTGGAGATGCGCTTACGCAACACAATCAATACCTAGTCTCAGCTAATTGACGAATGACATAATAAACAATGACTTGTCAGTCAACTACGCCACAAGGGCATACTGCATAGTTCTAGGCATAAGTACTAGTAAACATTAGACTTCCCTGCAATCTGGTTTAAGATTTTCGTTTATTTGGATCACTTTGCTACTGGTTTATAAAGGAAATGTAGGTAACTATACTGCCGTGCTAACTAAAAAGGACGCATCTCCCATAGAACTACTATGAGAGATGCGTCTTTTTGACTTAGCACGGCAGTATAGCACGTGACCAGTTGCTTAGTGACTAATCGTTAGACTAATACTCAAGAGTAGAGTACCTGGACAAAGACAACTCTCTGGACTCAAAACTCTTCAAACATGGTTCACTCAGAGCAGAGGCTCATTTCACTCGGCCGTTTCTAAAATGTGTTATACTTCGTGGTATAATGGTACTAGTTAGCACTAGAAGAAGAGGAATACTCAGAATAAACAATAATCATTAAATTAAAAAGTTCAAAAACCGGCTTCAATCAATTTCAGCAAGATCCCAATATCAGACCCCGACTTGGTGCCTACGGGATCATCTCGGTTAGGTATAGGTAAGTACCCGTTAGATTAAAAAAAATATTGAAAATTGGTTTACGGTTCTCGGAGACACATACAAAAAAAAAGTCGAATCGTGAACTGACTTTTTTGAAGTCTGTTAAAACATCTTATTTGATTTTATTTTCAAGGACACGGCCGAATTTTTCATCCGGTCCCAATTAGCTCTGATATTGGAGTTCATTTACATATGACTTGGGACATTTCTGTGGAACTAGAGGAACAAGGACTATTCACTATCTGTATCCAATGTCACGTAGGTATTGTGGGTACACATATACCAATAGATTAAGACTTCTTATGTTAGAAGTAATTGAATTTAATCGCTGCGTTGTATGACACTGCCAAGTCCCGTGACATCAACATCAACAATTCTATTGAGATGTCGCATGATGAAGATTTACTTCTTAGTCTATGTATGCAACGTAATTACACATACACAGTTTATATTTTTGTGTTATTCATAACTCTAAGATTGCTAAGAATTTTAGATGCTCGAAGATGATATGATACGAAGTGGGCAATGTTATCATATCCATCCCAATTATTTAGGTTAGGTAGGTAACATTTTCAATAATTACATAAGTACCTATTAGTTATACAATTGCCCAAATACGGAGTGTTAAAATTTTGAGAGTTACAGTCTACCGATGCCGCTATCGATATTTTAATTGGATCTGAATTAGGTAAAAATACGTTACTTTCTGACACTAACTAATTTATTTGAATTCATGTCGTATGCTTTAGGTGTCTATCGTTTCATCATCATCATCACCATCATCAAAGTTTCATAGCTATATATAAAAATTTAACTGTCAGAAGGATTGACCAAGCTATTTTATTGACTTATCACATTGTCAATGGCGATTACGTCTCACGGCGTTGTATACGAATTTACGAACGACAATTAGAAATTCCGGTACTTGATCATCACATCAGCCGAAAGGCGTCCACAACACAATAGGCCTTCCCCAAAGATTGACACAATTTCCATTTACAATGCTGTAATTGCAAGCATAACTTGTCTGAAAAAAAAAGTGTTCAACTGAAGGCCAAACGACTATAAACTTTATTATTATTTTTGCATTTTTTTTAAGAAGGAAACTATCAAGGTAATATCCATAAAGCGTTAATAAAATATACTAGTTACAATTTCTAGACGTCTGAATCTACGCATGTTCGCCAAGCAAGGTCGGGGCGAAAGACTCAGACGGCTTGTAGTGGTAGGTATGCTACATACTGGTTTGACTAGCGTGTGGGTTATTCTTTGTATTCCATGCTCCAGTAGAAAACGAAAAAAATGTAAACAAGTATCACCATTTCATAGTGTTACAACAAGCATTTGTTGTAACACTACGCGCGACATTGTTTCGGTGAGCCTAGATCTCCATTCGTTGTCTTTGATATATCGTGAAACACATTCGTAGACTTACTTTATTACGTTAATAGAAGATAGTAATAAATATCAATAATTCTAACTTAAAATTTATGTGAAATCAAGGTCTAAGGCACTGGTCTCACCGCGAGCTACTAAGCTATGAACTATCGGCTATACTCGAACAAAATATACGCACTACCGTGTAAATAAAAAAGACACGGCTATACTCGCTCAGCTATCAGCTATCACCGCCGGGCGAGTATCGCCGTGTCTCTTTTATTTACACGGGAGTGCGTATCTTTTGTTCGTGTTTATAGCCGATAGTTTATAGCTTAGTAGCTCGCGGTGAGACCAGTGCCTTAGGGTCTAAGACCAAGATTGTGTTCTGAAAGTGCGTGATTTGATTATATAATACAACTACTTAATGCACGGTTTTACGATTGCTTATTTTTTTTTGTTTTTACTGGCGAAAGGGAATTAAAGGAAATTAAATATTGTGAAATTACCTTTAGTTTCGGAAACAAATGAAATAAGTGTAAAATCTTAAATTTAAACCTGCCGAGCAACCCTTGCTGCAAAAGTCAAAAATCTGTCAGTGTACATCGCGTGTTATTGGTAGTTACTTTCAAAGATAGATATATAATGTCATTTAAAATTGGTCACAATTAAATGTCATAAATCATACTTGAATAGGTAATAACTTTTGAGAATAGCCCACCCGGCATATGCGTTTCGTGAATGGAGTTTCGTGTCCTTTCGTTGGGTTAAGTTTAAGGTTACGTTTTATTATTACATCGATAACTTACGATAAAACATATCCATATGTATGTATGTATAATATATTTGAAGATGTAAGAGTCAGAACCATGAGTTTGATGCTGTGCCAGGACTTTTACCCCCAGTAGTTAGCGGGTAGATGCATTTTGGATGAGCGAGATACTTTTATTCGTTTGTACAATGCTAATTATATCTGCACGTATGGCTGGACCGCTCCATTTGAGATTTCTTACTCTGATGACGTTACTTTAAAGTAGTTCATCTAAGGTTTTCAATATTTTAAAACGTGTAATTTCTTTGTCCGTATAGCAAATGGGAACTTTCCATTTACAAGCAGCAAGGTTTTGATAAACGGCCCCTGGTGGGCCATGGCGCACTAATGTCAGTTTAGGTTCAGGGAAAGGGACAGAGATACACGACTCGTATAGCCTTGTCCCTTTCTCTCGACCTAAACTGAATCGCATTGGTACGTCATGGTAACCCCCCTGGTATCATTAATGACAAAAACTATGCTGAGGCATTTTTCCTGTTGAGCATAACACTTCACATTGATAGCGATGCAATGATAACATTGATTGATTGATAACAAATTACTGATGTAACAAATAATCGATTGAAGAGTTATTGGCTTGTATTTGGTGTTGATAAGAGTGAAGTTGATGAGCGGTGGCGAACAATACATCAGTTTTTCTAGAAGGAAAATACGAGTAACTAAGAAGACTATCAACTAGTCAAGTGTAATTAGACTAATTAGCAACAATGATTAACACCTAAATAGTCAAGTGTTTTGATCGTAAATTGACATCCTTTGTGCTAATTTCCTGGACAGGAGTAGGGTTTGCAATATTCGTCCAATTTTATTATTCGAATAATACGAATACTTCGATTTCCAGTATTCGAATATTCGAATTTTTCGAAGAAAACGAATATTATGGAAAAATAGTTAATGAATGTTTTAAAGGGATGTAATAGTAACATATATGACGTAAAATGAAAGCGTTATAACCTCTCGAATCTCTCGATACAATAGACAGACTTCTATGGTACAGTCAAGTGCAAAAATAAGTATCGAAAGAATCCGCTCATAAATATGTTACGACGTTCTTATTACACAGAGTTAGAGTGCACTGTGACATATTTTTGAACATTTTTGTCACACCTTATTTTGTCTTTAACTGTACCTAAGAGGCAAGTATGGTCTGTAGCTTTTGAGCTGGCCTAGATTCTCATATTTTTTTCGCTTGATCACACATTGAGACTCACACACACTCAATCATTAGTATGTATAAAAAACTGTGTGCCAAAAATAATTCGTTATGAAAAAAATACTAAATTTTTGTATATAATTCGTGATCATGAATCTTTACCAAAACAAGAGGATTTTCAGTCTAAAATTTTATTTAAATTTCAATGATATATTATAATCAATCATACATCGTAAACTGCGATCGAAATTCATTGGAGTACTAGGGTTGTTACTCAGTCAAGTCAAAGTCAAATATAATTTATTGAGTAGGCTTAGCACAAGCACTTTCGAATCGTCAGGCGGAATGTATTTAATTATCATTAATATTATTATGGAATTAAATTACACTTATCAAAGTCTAGGTAACCTAGCATACAGCACCTAGCGGGCAGCAGCGTCATCATAGTGGACACATTACTGCAATGGCCAATCCGCTTGCCCAGCGTGGCGATTATGGGCATTTACCTCCTAATGCGTTTATACGCTTAATAGGAGAGGCTTACACCCAGCAGTGGACTATCAAAAGCTGAGGATGAGTCGTCCCTGGTGCAAAGGTACCCTACCCATCACACTGGCGACGGACAACCTTTGCACCAGGTACGAACCCGCGCGGGTGTCAGCTGTCCTCTGACTAATCCGACGTCCAACTTCCCTTATAAAGGCAATAGCCTCAGACCCCTAGCACCCAGCAGTGTTATTCACTAAGGAAACCGCCTTGCTGTCAGCGCTGTGACAGCGCTGCGGCAGCGTCGAGCCTAAAAATGGTATTCACTAATGTACTTTAAACGACACTAGTGCTCGGCGACGAATGCGGCGTGAGCTGGAACTACACTGCGTCGAGAGTTTGACGTTTAATGTATGAACTTCGTATTCTCTAACGAAAAACAGCGACGAACTCGCCCGCAACCTCACTCACAGCCTCGATTCCTAATGTCAAATAAAACAGCTAAGATTTTAGACAAGGCTGTCTCGACATCGAGCTCGTTGACGAACGCAGCGTCGAATGTGTGAATAAGAGAATAGCATAGCAGTAGTCTCCACTGCGATGGGAACAAAATGATAACTGTTACACAAGCCGCATACATGTCCCGTTTTTAAGCGGCAGCAAAATCCGCAGCAGCACCAGCTGTTCGCACTGTCCGACTGAGATGCGAGGCGGCTAAAGTGCTGACGCACGTGGCATCCCAGAGTAAGCAAGCACTTGCCTTTCTGCCACGGCACCAAAGTTAATCCGTCGGGCCTTTTGCCGTTGGAACGACAAAGGCCCGGAGGCTCCAGGGCACAAGGAATGTTGGCCGATACCAAAGCCCTTCGTACGAAGTCATTTAAGGCGTGGTGACGTGGAAACCTTTCCGAACAACGACTACAACTCAACGCGTGATGGCCATTTGCCTCCACTATGGAGCCACAGATGCATTTATGAGGTAACCAAACATTGCAGCCCAAGCCCAGGCGGAGAGCGACTGTCACCCGCAATGAGTCGTTGTCCAGGAGTGTTCCCAGATGAGGGGCAGGCAAAGCCTGCAACCACGCACCCGCTTCGACACACGACACCGACTTTAGTCTGGCCAAATCGACCCCCGCGGCTGCACTCATAAGCCGTGCCAGCGCGTCCTTAGCCCCCACATCGCCACTAAGTTATTAATATTTAAATTAACTTAATTGAATTAAACGTTGTTTAATCATTAAAATATATTTTTACGTAGATGTTAATGTTAATTTTGGAATTTTATTATAATTCTTCGTAAAATAAATTATTTTCACAGAAACTTTCACTATTCGAAATATTCGTTTTATTCGAATAATAACTGCTGTCATATTCGAATATTATTTTGGCGTATAATTCGAATAAACGAATATTCGAATATTCGAATTGCAAACCCTAGACAGGAGTAGCGCTACTTTAGCCATCTCAACTCCTCACCTCGTTGCTTCACGCGAGAAGACTGCATGGAGACTATA
The DNA here is from genome assembly GCA_025490895.1 of Thaumatotibia leucotreta. Classification (NCBI taxonomy): domain Eukaryota; kingdom Metazoa; phylum Arthropoda; class Insecta; order Lepidoptera; family Tortricidae; genus Thaumatotibia; species Thaumatotibia leucotreta. Next base: position 668 of record JALPQI010014483.1, on the reverse strand, counting down.
CCTACATTGTGTTGTATATGTTTCTACTAAACGCCAAAGTCAGAATATCTACAGGGCTGGATTTAGAGGTTGAGAGGCTTCGGGGCAACAAAGGAGTGGAGGCCCCCGGAGCCCCCAATTATTTTCCAAATAAAGTAGACAATTTTTTCCAGTCAAGTTTTTCAATAAATATTTTTTTGTGGAAACGAAACAAGTACAGATTATTTGATTATTTAACAAATATATAAATATAATCGGAAACCATAATTATCTGATATGAAGTTTTAGTGTTAACGAACGGAATCTTCCGAGCTTTTTTCGCCGAAAAATCGTTGATGATTATGCTGAAATCCAGTTCCCGGAGTAAATTTCTTTCAATACTCAAAAAAAATGTACTAGTGTTTACTAGTTGGAAATTGAAAATATTTTTTTCAACATCTACATTGTGGGGGGCCCTCTTTCGTGGAGGCCCCGTGGCTGTAGCCCCGGTTGCCCCCCCCCCCCTCCCTAAATCCGGCCCTGAATGTCTACGGTTGTAGCCATTATCTTCATGTTGTATTGTCATAGACGGCGCTGTCAAGTACACTCCGTTTGAACTTAGAAAACCCTTCGGATCCAAGAAAGAGACTAAAGGCTCGGGCTACAACGGCGACACACGATAAAGCAGGACAGGAGTATTACTTTCTTAT
>JALPQI010014482.1:0-32718 GCA_025490895.1 Thaumatotibia leucotreta | reverse complement strand
ACGGTTATCAAGCAAATTTCTGTCAAATTATGAAGTAACTTGGAGCACATTCGTCTTCCCTGTCGGCCTCACTGGACTTGTTTAGGCATAATTTGTAACCTGCAGCCAACATAACCTGACACGCCTTCTCCCAAGGGACCCTCTTTGGACACCTACTTAGCAACAGCAGGGACGAGGGGAAGAGACCAAGGTTTTCTGGCTGGTGGTGAGTTAACAGAAACGCTGAATGGATCATTAGACATTCTCTGTACGTGTTTTCGAACCTTTTTAAATTGCTTTGCAAATATGGAGTGACGCGCGCTTTATAGATTGAAATATAGTCGCATCAATTTGTCGGCAATTTAAATGCCTATGCCTTTAGCGTGGAAATATTTAGCAGTTTTAAATTGAATACTAAACTTTTGAGACCAGACTTGATCCAAATATTTTTAGTTTGGCATGGAAGAAAAAATCCAATATTTGAGTAATAGAACGTCAAAGAATCAACCGCCTCACACGATCAGAGCCTTCGACAAGAAATCATATGGCTTATGTTTATTTGTTTAGGATGTAATTTTGTTTGAGTTTTTGGACCGAGGGTGGCAGAAATCCTCCCTTTCAAGGATCTACGCGAGTAATAATGTTCGTTTGATCGGCGGTTTGGGTTTGTCTTTTTAATAATTCTCGTGTAACAGGGTCAGAGGATGCGAAATCTGGGGATTGAATCTTTTGTTGAAGTGTTTTACTTTTTACCCCAACATTGTTTATAATTTTTGCATATTTTTCATTACTTCCAGAAAAAGCCGTCTATACAAGCTTAACATCAATTTTCTGCATTAAATTCATTACTAACGTTCCTTGTCAATTTCTATACATGGTTTGGGCACTTGTGTTTTCATTCAATTCTATTTTATTATAAACATTAAAATTTATAAGATAGTTATCATTTTTAAGCAAATTTATCGTACTTATGTCTTTCTTTCAAGTGAAAGTAACACCTGTAGACTTCTGATGATCCTGTGTTTATATTGCAGGAAATATTTTCTAGTAAGATGGTTAGAAAAGAAGCTCGCTCGCTGTAATATAAGATAGTATAAGTGATATTTGATAGTCCCACTATTATCTTTGATCGTCTTATTTGTCACTTTCACACATTAATTTCACGCATTACCAGATACATATTGAACATGACACCACATTTCCCGTCACCCAATGACTAAATCGTATTTCTCCGGTTCGACTCCAAAGAATACATCTTCAGCAAGGCTCGGAACCGGTTTAAAAAATACCGGTAAATAGCGGTTTATTTGGGTTTTACTCCGAGCTATAAGGAGAACGCGAACGTTTTAAGAACATAACTATAAACCTCAATAAACCGGTTTAATCCACGATGGCTAGCGGGCGGCGGTAGGTACCTACGACGCGCCGCTGCGACGCGTAAACGAAGACATGCAGAGACTTGTTTTCTTAGTAGCGCCTATGAATCGTGCGGTCGATATTTGATCTGCGTGGTGAATTTTAATAGCGTTAAATAAAATAAAACTATGAAAACGGATAAACTCGCGTATATTAAATAATTTTAACTTCATTCCGACGTTTCGAACATTTTACAGGGTTCGTGGTCTGCGGATGGATGCAGTCATCCGCGGTAACCGAAGAAACTTTAATAGCGTTATTCCTTAATAACTAGTGTCCGACCGAAACATGTTTTTTTGCCGAATCAGAAACCGAAACCGAAGGTTCGGCTTTGATTATAGTTTCGGCCGAAACCGAAACCTATATTTTATAAATGTGATTAAAAAGGTCGAATAAAATGACAACAGATCGTTTTTTTACATATATGAATAATGCAACATATCGCTGGTCCAATATTACATGATTCTACGTCTTGACTAACGTATGCGGAATGAAATCTTAACCAAGTTAAATGTAATATTAAATAAATAATAACATAACATTATGAAAATAAATATAAATAAATGTCATGGAACAATCTAAGAACATAGGAAATATACTAATTACTAATCTAACAAAACTTAAACAATAATATAAAATTACATCAAATTGTAAAAAAAAGAAATAAAATAAAAAACTACAATCAATCTTATCAAACTACCTTAAACTAAAGGGCCTAAACTATATTTACAGATATCCACAATGCTACTCCCATTTGGAAAAGTTACCTCTGTTAGGCTGGCTGCGTTACCTCGCTGAATGGCAATGCCTATACGTTGAGTGAAGGACGAGCCAGCCCTAGGGTCGCCGGTGGAACAGATGAGCGACCTCAGTTTTATGAAAAGTTTTATAGCCTCTGGCCCCCGAGGACCTAGAGTCTCAACGGCAAAAGCCGTAAATACGTATGCGTCACCTAAACATGCGTGTTTTCGGTGTTTTACGACTTCGGCATTAGTGGCGGCACTGCCTGCTCTCACGATGCACTCAGGTGGGACGGCGCAAGGGTGTCCACGCAAGTTGTGTCCCAAATTAGAGGCCGTCGCTTCTCCCACGGCACGAAAGTAAGACCATCGGGCATTTTGCCGTCATCGCGCGCTAAACCGTTAGGCTTCAATATGGCGGGCATGTTGACGCTGACTAAGGCCCGTCGGATGATGTCATTGAGGGAGGCGTGGCGAGATAGACGACAGCGCTTTTAGAACAGGCGAGGCCGTGGTGGCCGTGGCGATCCACCACTGTACCGCAAGTGCACAGATGAGGCTCAACTAGGTTGGCTCGTAGTCGGAGACCAATCGCCAAACGGAAACTATTGGGGTCTAATAAGTTGCCAAAATTTGCCGATGGGAAAGCGTGCAGCCAGTAACCAGACTCTCTAGCTGAAGTTGCTAAGTCGCGCTATTTCAAGGCTAGACCGGCTATTTTTTAGGAGATCGTCATGTATTCCCCGACAAATAGGTTCGTCCCAAAGTTTTTGAGAGCTTGGGCTTGAGGGCAGCTCTTTGCCCGGACAAGCCACCTGCCAAGCGTCCCTGGCCTCAGACAAGCATACTATCTCACAATCACCTAGTGAGGGTTGTAGAATACTGCCCGTGAGATCTAGTGTGCTGTGTACCGAAGACAGGAACGCCGGCAAGGAGACGCATCCGATCAACCTCAGCCCTAGGCCGCCGAACCTAATAGGTAGAGATGCTATCAGGAACATCCTTGTCTCGATTTGTATGTTTACAATTTTTTCAGTTTGAGTCTAAAGAATATTGTAAATTTTTTCACATAGAGCCGAATACTTCCAAACGGGGCTGCAGCACATAGCGTAGGTAAATTTGGGGACAAAATGGCAGTACCGCAGAATAAAAATGGCCATATGGGGGTTAATTTTGAGAAGACGGTCTGAAAAAGAGTGGAAGTGGTCAATATTTTTATCTATGAAATTTGGAATAGCGTCGTCAAAAATGGGTGCACCAAGTAGAAAAAGATTTTTTGTTCTAAAATTGTAATGCCCGGGCAAATATTTTGAAACGACCCGACCTTAAGATTCCGCTTCTGTTTACATCATTTGGATCTATATAAATTTCACATTTTTTAGTATTGAGTTGTTAACCGATGGAGTCAAATTTTGTGCTGATGGAGATGAAATCCTTTAAAACGGTGGTAGCGTCACCTCCAAGTTTTCCATCGTCAAAGTACCAGATGTTAAAAAGCGATGTGAGGTCAGAGATATGCGGATGGATGGCGAGACTAAAGATAGCTGGACCTAAGGGGTCGCCTTGTTGGCAGCCGGTGGACGACAGTATGGTGTGGCTCCTGAACTTGAGGTTAGAGGGAGTACTGTAACACTTCCATATGTAGGGATAAATATAGGGGGTATTTTATAAGACTTCAAAAAGATTGGCCTGTCTATTTACTGTATTAAAAGCATTTTTTACATCTAACTTCAGCAGAAAGGAATTAGGAGAGTTATATAAAAAGGTGCGGCAAGCATGGACTGCAGCTTCGCAGCCACCCAGGCCACCCTTGCTACCAAAGCCTTATTGAGTGGGTTTAAATTTGGATTCGAGGTCTGCCTGCAGCATACTTTGGAAGCAAGTCGAATAAAATAACATTATTATTCTCTTAAACATTCACGTCTCTTAATAGCGATTTTAACAAGGGTTCATACAAGATATAAACTCCTTGAATCTAGTCTATAACTTCAGTTTTATGGTACTTTATCCTATATATCGGTAGGAAAACTTTTTAAACAAACATCCTCAGCTCATTATATTTGATATCTATCCTAGTCCAAGTCCATTCGGATTGGTACTCTGACAATAACATTTACTAATGCTAAAATGTTTAATTAAAGTTACCTATAATTCGTTCACTGTGACATACACTACAACTGCAAAAGTAGTGTTTTTACACTTTTTGCCCAAATGACGAGTCACATTCTCATAATTGTTTATTTTTATTTTTGGTGTTGGTAGGCTTGCTCTTTGTTAAAGTTTCGTGATTTTTTTAACGATGTTGTTGTTGTATTTGGAAGTATTCGATTTTGTGATTCAGTGTAACGTAATTTCCTTTATTCGAGCTCTCTCAGAAAAGTGGCAGTAGCCTAAATGTTACATCACACTAGGGTCTCTAATATTATTTATTGAAAAAAATAATAATGCGAAATTATTATAAAACAGTGTTTCAAATCTTGCCTACTTCTGAAAATTCTGAATTATTGTCGATTTAGGCCATTATCAAATGTATTCTATGGAAAATACATGCAGTTTCGCGACATTGCTCGACTTGATTGGTCAAAATTTCTAAACAAAAATGAGAAAACCCCCAAAACTTCCCAAATTAATTATCAAATGTATACCTATTCATTTAGGATTGAGTTGAGATACAATTTAAATTTAATTTTGTTGTTTTTTTTACTTGTTAAAAGTCTGACCAAATTTCATTCTACATGCATTATATCTTGTGGAAAATGTGGTTATCGTTGTCTATAGGCATACAGGCACTTCTTTCAGAAAGATGAAACTAATAATTGTAGAATTTTTATCGAAAAACTTAAATGAAAACGAAGTATACGTCCGTATTCATAATGAAACCAGCTTGATCGAAACAATATATGTAAAAAATGGTAAAAATCCCTATTCAAATTGACAGACTCCAAAATTCTATAAAAACAACAATTAAAACAAAATTACGTTATACGTCAATGCTGAAAAAAATGCTTTACTCGTAAATTATTTATTCACCCATCATTTTATTATATCGTCCTATTACTGCAAATACCTGTTGTCAATCATCGCCAACAGAAGAGGAAAGATGTTGAGACACCTTAAATATACGACACGACGAATTAATTAAGACCATAATAGAAGGAAAAGTAGAGGGGGAGAGGAAAAGAGGAAGACCGAGAAGGGCGTACATGGAATAAGTGAAAGAACAAGTAGACGTCGTGTAGTATCAGGGTCTTAAAGAACAGGCACTGGAAAAGGAGCATATGGAAATTTTATTGCTTCACAGACAAGAGCCCTGCTCTTAAATTTATGATGACGACTGCAAATACCAGCTATGTGCTCGTATTAATTTATTCCATAATGAATTTTAGTATTATGATAATTAAATTGATTCTGCCAAAGCCTAATTTGTTTGTACACATAGCTGGTACTATATCATACTTAGGTACCAAGGATTATTATTATTCGTTAAAAACTTGAAACGTATACGTAACTACGACAAATTCTAAAGTCGTTTAATGAAATAAATAAACTTCCGCAGTTACAACCTCAATAAACCTAAATAAAATAACCAATATATCTGTCAATCTATTTTTTTATTGTGAAAATACGCGTTAAGAATTACACTATTACGGACGGACTCGACGTTAGCCGAATGCGACCCAAAAGTACGACGTTTATAGTTTCGGTTCTGCTGAAAGGTTCGGCAGTTTTTTTGCCGAAACCGAACCTTCGGCCGAAACACGATTTTTAAGCCGAAACCCGCCGAACCCGAAACCGAAACAGTAAAAATTGGTTGACTATGTACGTCTGTAACAAGTATATTTATATGCATTGAACTAAAAGTGGTAGGTACTCCACAATTTAAATAATTCAATTTTTGTTAGAAATATTAGGCTAACTAGATAGACTACAATTGATAAATACAACAACTTTATTTTATTAAAAACATAAAAGGGTGATTGTATAATACTTTCTATTGATGTATTAATATAATGAATATGACGTCACATACAATCACACTTTTATGTATTTAATTGCAACAAAATACTTAAACTTAAGTAGATACCTATAAGTACCTACTAAAATACACGAGTACGAAACGGTACAAACGGTACGAAACGGACGTAAAATATACGAGTATAATGAGTAAGTACCTAATTAAGATTAGGTACAGTCAAGGGCATTAATATATATACACTTCTCCATACTGATCCCTTACAAATGTGTCTATATATTAATGCACTCGACTGTACTTACTCATTTTACTCTTATATTTTTTAACACTCCAAATTATTGTTGCACTGAACCGAATTAGGTACACGTCCTTTCTGCAGTATACATTTCAATAGAAATCCAGAACCAAATAAATCAGCGTTTGTTTGCCCTTGAATAAACCGGTTTATAAAGTTCTGAACAGGTTAATCGAACAAGAACATTATGTAACGTTCCCCTGAAAACCGGTTAAAAAAAACCGGTTTGACGAACGAAACCGAAAAGAAAAGGTTTTTCGCCAAGTACATGATAACGGTTTGAAAATTTAACCGGTATCCGAGCCTTGATCTTCAGTCTCCACCAACACGGCAAATGCATTTGGGTCTCTTAAAAATGTGTACCGGTGAAACATTGCACTCTTAAAAGTAAAATGTGGGGCGGTGTTTATTATTTATGTAACTATGTCGCTAACTATAAAATGTTGGTACATTATTGTTGTAATAACGACGGTCGTTTATTTCTGTGTAAACAGTCGCAGTTGCGTCTAACGCGTCGTGAATAAGTTTACATTTGTTTTAAATTCATGTTTATGTACTTGCTTTTACATATTTGCTCAAGATTTCTCTGGGTTTGAAATATTTATACGGCAATAGTGACGATTCATGTAATTTTACACAGTTTATTGGTAATTTCATTGAAAATAACAATGTTGATATGTTACGCAGACGCATCATCTGCATCTTACCGTTTATCATGTTTCAACCTTACCTAGTTGGAAAATAATAATTTGGTAAATATTGGTACACCAAGTGAATCATCTGCGAAAAATTAAAAAGGTTGGCAAGCAATATTCGGCAAAATGAAATTCTGCGAAAAGGCAGCATACCATAATTATCATGTCTCACAAAAGCTCGAATTGAACCCTTTATAGGGCACCAGTCTCAAAAACGACCACCCTATAGCATTATCTTTTTTCTTGTAAAGAATTTTTCGTACTAAGTATATAATGACGTTGAAGCTTGAATCCAAGATTTTTTGGAGTCTTGCCTAAAGGGTTAAGCATAAAAACTACAAGAAATAAATGGTAATACCAACTATCTTGTTCAGTACCTCGATAGCATCAGAACTAAGGAAACAGTTAGCTCTCAGTAATCCCCGGCCATGCCGAGTGTCTGCAGCGAAGCCTCCTCTTTCAATTAACTTGTACCTGGATACCGGTGCAATATTAAACAGGGGATATTGTAGGCGGATTTAGCATTTTTCCTGTTGTTTATTTTTAATTCGATACAAGTATAGTAAGTAATTATATACAAGTATAGTTTACTTTCTCTAGCAATATCTCATATAACTGGAAATTTAAAAGAATCATTAACACCTTCTTGGCTTTAAGATTTTAAATGTAATTCGAAATACAGCCTCCGTAGCCTAGTTCGTAGTGACCCTGCCTACGAAGCTGGAGGTTCCGGGTTCGAACCCCGGCGAGGGCATTATTTGTGTATTTATTTATCACAAATATTTGTTCCTTGGTCATGGCTGTCTATGTATTTAAGTATCTATTATATATTATCGTCGCCTGGTACCCACAAAACAAGCCTTAATTGAGCTTACCGTGGGTCTAGGTTGATTTGTTTAACATGTCCCAAGACATTTATTTATTTATTTAATTCATTTTTATAATTTTCTATTTTAAGTCAATACAACATTTAATTAATGGTGAGTATGGTTTCGTGTGCTGACGGCAGTAAAAATACATTTGTCACCAAAAATCACTTCCCAGGGGTATCGTAAGAATCGACTAAGGAATTAAAGTGTCACTGGTCATTCTTTAATAGCAGATAAATGATAGGCAGCAGCGTCATCATAGTGGATACTACTGCGATCGCCAATCCGCTTGCCCAGCGTGGCGATTATGTGTGATAGTTATGAAAGGCCTACGTCTAGCTACATAGGCTGATAGCAAGACTGAGATAGGCTGACGATGTAATGTGAACCAAATCCGGCGTCACCGTGAAATTGACAAAAAAACAATTGAAACTACAGTTTGTGGGAAGTTTGATCATACATCATCATAGTCGCCATCAGATATATCTTAACGTCCGAATAATAGGTAATTGATTAGTTTTGCATTTTTTTATTTTCTTTTTATGATAGCTACTTATAAAGTGCAGTGCATATCTAAGATTTTAATACGTCTGACCATGAAGCTCAAAGGTTCTGCCATCGGAACACTTTGCGCACAGGTTTTCACCGCTGCAGTATTTTCACTGCACATTGATGCATTATGAACTGTACTCTCGAGAGCCAATACAGTCTGCAGCCGGGACGTGTCTCGGGTTATTATATTAAACTTCCTTTAACTTCCCTCTGGAAATTTATTGGTAGAAAAATGGCAGACGGTTAGTGGCAGAAAGGTTTTAATAAAAGTACGTTAGAATTTATTGAAAGAATTGAACTCCTATAACCTTCTATGTAATGACTTGTACACAACTACCTAATAATAGGTTATAAACTTTTCATCACACTTGCTGTCTAAGCGCGCCATTACTTGCATGCGTAGCGGGAGTAATAGAAAAGTGAAATTCCCTAAGGAGTCATAGAAATGTTAGTACGTCATTAAATAATATTATGTCCTAAAACTTATTTTTTGGTTGGCAAGTGTGATGAAAAACATTGTATGCATCACGGTCGGTAAGCGGAATACTAACTCGAGTCATAAAAGCCCTCCACCGTACGGCGTCGGGCTTCTAACACTCTCGTTAGTAATTCCGTACTTACCTCCCTTGATGCACAATGTACTATTAAATATTAGATAGAAATAAAAAAATACCGAAGCTTACCAACGCCGGTTTGAACCCACGTCCTCAGCTTTCGCGGTTGATGCCTAAACCACTCGGCTACTCCAGCGTAGCGGATAATGGTTGTATTTCTCGGGCATATGCGATCTTGATATTATGTTGTGTTGTCTGTTTTTTTCTTTGGTATATGACATCTAATAGTTAAATTTATATACATAGTACACAACTCAAAAATATTTGATAAAACTATTTGACTTGTTCCACAAAATAGGTAATATAGCTTTTAAAAAAATGATTCAATCATAGCCCCAAAATATTTTTAATCAACATAGCAATCAGTAAAAAATGCTATGAAGTGGAAATGAATCTCCATAAATTGATAAAAATTGGTCTTAATACCAGAACCGCTCGAGAAGAGTATTCAGATTTGGATAACATAATACTGGAAAAAATGCATGGGAGTGATTCCATTTAAGAATTAGGAACGAGAGGTAAAAAAAAATCGGTATAGACCAGCGATTTGAAAAACCATTGATTGACGACGAAAATATTTATTGTAATACTATTTTAGATGAGAGGTAAGCAAGAGAGGTAAGGTAAACACAGACGCAGTTATACAGCAAAGAGAAAGAATAAGCCTCATATCAAATGGGCATAGTTTAAGTAGCATTAATTTGCATAAAAGCAGTGTGACTCAAGCGAACGTAAACATGGCAATAAGGCTGCGTTTCCACCAGAGATGTGCGAGGATGTGTTTCCATACAATAGACACCTATAGGTGTCATTTGTATGGAAACACATCCTTGCACATTTCTGGTGGAAATGCAGACTAAAAGAGACAGTAAAAGTTGATTCACCTATATTGATATTATATTTGTTTAAATCTGAATAGATCTCTTAGTGCTTCCATTGAGCTTTTTGCTCAAACGCTCGTTTAAAAAGACGCCGTAATTAGTACTAATGAATGCCTTTCTGGTGATACCGTACACTTTATGAACGTTTTTCTATCGTCACAGCTAACTGCAGTATTTTTTTTCATTCCAAAAAAGTTGACGACCCCTGTTATAAATAAATATCAAACTACGCCACGTTATAAAAACGAATACAAAAAAGGGAAACCTTAAAATGAATCATATCGAGATCGCCAGCCTGCCTACCAATCGTAGCGATTATGGCAATAAACCTCCTGCTGGGGGAAGCTTTAGCCTAGCAGTGAACGTCACGTCACATCATCAGCTTCTGTCAGTCCACTGCTGGACAGGCCTCTCTTCATCACTATGCGTATCGACGTAATAGGAGGTTGGCCCACCGATGTCCCGTACAAACGCGGTTTTTCTCGAAACTGGGTTTATCGAATTTCTATTTCATGAACAGAGGAGTCAAAAATTGCTCAAAAAATATATGTATTAAGCAATAACTCGGAAAAAAGGTCTAGATTTTCAAAATTTACACGCGTTTGTACGGGACAGCCCATGGAATTACTCCATAATCGCCACGCTGGGCAAGCGGGTTGGTGATTGCAGTAGTGTGTCGATTACGATGCTGCTGCTGTCCACCATCAATCTTCTATAAAAAAATATTCACGCGTCAATCTCTTAATCGAGTCGTACGACACCCACGGGAAGATTAAGGGTGGTGACAAATGTATTATTACTGCTGACGTCACCAAGTAAACGTCCATCAGCTGAAAATGATGATGATGAACTGCTTAGCATTAGGCCGGTCTTTGCTTACCACATAAAAATTCCAGCCAAATAATCAGTGTACGAACAAAGTGAAAGATAAACGAAGCGAGACGATTGTGACTTCACTTAAAGCCTTCGTTTATTTCCAGCGAAGCCTTAAAGTCCGTGAAACGCTTCGGGTAAGCTGCCCCCAAATAGTAAATACCCGGTTCGATTCCCGAACGGGTCAATTTGCTGAATAGATTGAGGAAATTGTTGGCAGCCAATATTAGATTCGCACATTTGTAAGTGATAAGAAAATAGGTTGATGAATTGTAACATTTATACAAGGTGCCCATAAGGAAAGGGATTTGTTTAACAACTTAATCCGGTAGTGACGGCAGTAAGAATACATTTGTCACCACCTAACTGCGGGTGTCGTAAAAGTCGACTAAGGTATTGAAGTGTCACTGACCCTAAGTTGATAAAAGATTGATGATGGGCAGCAGCGTCATCATAATGGACACATTACAGCGATCGCCAATCCGCTTGCCCAGCCTGGTGATTATGAGCATTTACCTCCTAATGCGCATAGTTAATAGGACAGGCCTAAGAGCAGTGGACTATCATAGGCTGATGATGAATGATTTATTTACGCCCGGTATATAAAAACCGTAGAGATGAGAATTTTCTTATAAATCACTTGACGTGTCTCCTCCTGTGTATTTAACTCTGCATTTAAAGCAAAACGCATTCAACCGTTATCCCAAAGCAACTGCACATCTCAACTTTTAATGACCATTTAGAACCTTCCGCAGCAGAAATTCGCGAACAAACGACTTCATATTTATTGCCAACTAGAATCCCCAGACCCTCGTATCTCTAATATTCCCATTTCAAACTAAACATTAGTTTCACGCAAACTAATGTAGCACGATTTGTAACTAAGGCTTTTCTGATAATCTCGAAAACCTGATAAAGAATTTGACTTCAAATCACAAGCAATTTTTAAATAAAAAATCTCAAAATGTTAGTTTGTACAGTCAAAAGCAAAAAAGGTGTATATGAAAATGCTCAAAAATATGTCCCAGTGCAATTATGTGTAATAAGCTAATAAGACAGTCGTAACATATTTATAAATAAAGAAGATTCTTTCGATACATATTTTTACACTTGACTGTATTAAATACCAGTATCTGATCAGTATTGAATGAGAACTGAGATAAGATTTTTATTTCTTGTACGTATTCTTTAGGTTTTGGTTGTCATCCGACTTCTATATTTTTATGCAATAATAATGAAATAAATAAATAAACAATACAAGTATTTACCCAATTATCATTTAGTCCGATCCAATTCGCAGAACTCTACAAAAAAATACGATTAAATTGTTAACAAGCACAGGCGACAAAACAAATACCTCCGTATAAACAATTAAAATGCCTACAGGAATCGCTATTTCAGTACGAAAATGGGAGGCATTTCCGAAAATAGCGAGAAAAATACCCAAATTCTTCCCTAAAAGCCATTACTGTTTTAAAAATGAATGCAGCACTGTATTGGTTTTAACACCTGCCATCGCTAGTGAAGTGAAGTGGGCTGTATTCCGTATTATTCACGGTTAAAATACATGTCATATTTTTTTCGATATTTTAATTGCTTTGCCATGTTAAAAACCTTTATTCAGTTTGGTGTTAAAAGGTTGGAGTATACATATATAGGGTTCTGTTGGGGGTTTATTTTCTAGAAATTCATTTAGAAATATTACTATAAATAAATAAATATATTGGGACATCTTACACAAATCAACCTAGTCCCACGGTAAGCTCAATTAAAGCTTGTGATGTGGGTACTAGGCGACGATATATATAATAGATAAATAGATATATATACTTGAATACATAGACAGCCATCACCAAGGAACAAATATTTGTGATAAATAAATACACAAATAATGCCCTCGCCGGGATTCGAACCCGGAACGTCCAGCTTCGTAAGCAGGGTCACTACCAACTATAGCCTAGTTGGAGGCCTACGACCATATATAACATGGACGTCTAACGCCAGCTCAAGAATGCCAAATATACACAATAAACAAGTGTTCAGTTGTGCCAAGATGGGCAGGACATGGCGTTTTTCTTAACACCGCGCATATTTCGGCGCAACAGCTTTGACAAATGTTTATAGAATATAGCCAATCAAAACTTTCATGGACCAAACACAACTATTTTTAAACGGCGGTCTAAGTGTTTATAGGTTGACATTGAAATTCATTACCATGATGCATTGAAGAGGGGGTGACACTTGTCCACTAAAATTCAGGACCGTTTTTGAAAGGCAATTTAGTGTGGCGTGCGGCTTCTATGTTTTATTTGTTCGTAGTTGGAGGCTGACAATTATACATCGTGCCATTAGCTATCGGACATACATAATGTTTCAATATTGAAGCCCCATGATTACCTACGACTGCTACTAAGATATGTTCTATCGTTTATATTTTTCAATTGAGATGAAAAGGAGAAACTTCAAACTATGTTTATCTTCTATAATCGGCAACATTAGGTCGGTTAGACCAGAGTTTTACCCACTAGGGGCACAGACAGAGAGAATAATACTTTATCTTTCTAACCCTAATGTTATTAGCAACTAATCACTCATTAAAATTACATAGATGCACATAAGTATTGGTTCCTACTGTTACTGCCAAAGTTGGTTGCCATACTGTATGCGACCAGATTATTATCAGTTATCAGTTATCACTGCACTTTAGCAGCGCAAAATCAAGTAGATATATTTCAATTGTGACATTGGTCAAAAGTTAGAATCTTAACAATGACATAAAAAAGCAGAGAAATAAAATCTTACAGTTCATTTTTCTTTTAAGTCTCATCGTTTTAGTCTGTTGTGATAAAAATATCTCATACACATGACGACACTCGTAATACAAGAATCCTGTAGGTAAGTGAATTCCAATATTGCAATATTCATATTAAGGGTTCTGCTGAGAATGTCACAAAGTCTGAAAGTCTGTCAGACAAATCTCTGATTTTCATCATCGTCAGAATCGATTTCATAAATTTGCGGCACCTAAAGGATAAATCAGACTTTGGGTTGTTACGACAATAAAGGCGATTGTAACCGACTTCAAAAAAGAATGAGGTTGTCAATTCAACTGGTTTTTTTATAGATTTGTATTTTACTCGATATCTCCTAGAATTTTGAACTGATTTTAATCTTTTTAATCGAACGGGTATAACCTAGAAATCGTCCCCTTGACACCTGACTTGACGTCTGATGATGGCATCTAGGTGTTCGTTTTTGGTGATTATTAGAGCATATTTAATATCGTTTTATCATTAGATAAAAATCAGGTTTCGTTATTTGCGAATTGCTTTGAGTATTTCGATTTCATTAAAAAAATATTTCCAATCAAATGACATCGAATATGGGTGACACGACAGTAAATATGAAGTTCTTCGAAAATAGCGTTTATAGGTTTATAAAAGTCTACTAGTTTTGATTCCTCTGGAGTTAAAGTCCTTCATAGGCTACGGGAACGGCTTACCTTTTGGCGGGCTGTATTAGAATAATTAAATTTAGTATGTCGCCTCTATTTTTATACGCCTTATATTTTTTAATATATAAATATCAATACATTTACCAATCTACATGTAAGTTTGTCTATACGAGTATCTTTATATCATTAATTTACTTATTTTCTCAAAAGTACCCTTACAGGTATAAGTTCGTCTTTGCACGTATTATCAAACCGCGATTAGAAGGGGATTCGCAAGTACTGTTGACACAACAGTGTATACGTCAATTTAGGATAAATTCATAGTTATATTCATATATTCCTATTTTAAGTGCCGAGACTTACAGACCATAGATTAATTAATCACTCACTACATCTATAAACAATTCTTTTCTAGGTAAATTAAGTGTCATTTGTTGTGTCAACAGTACTTCTCAATCCCTTTCTGATTCCGGTTTGATAATACCTGCACTGTTATATTACATACTCGTGTATGTATTATAAAATTTATTTTATAATAAACAATTTATTTACATATTAGCGTCCAGAGCGCTCAAAAATATCTGAACACGGCTCAATCTTTATGACAATAAAGGCAAGTTGAGATATTTATGAACATTCCGGGCGCTATGATATATCTGATGGCGACTGTACTTATTGTGCTAGAGAATATAATTCGGTAGACAAATATTCAAGGCACGTAAAGTCGAACTTTATGGAAAGCTTAACACGTCCACCGCTGCACTTAACAAATGATTTTGCAGATTATCGCATATAATGGCTTCCCGGCGCCTTAATGCACATAACCGAGTTAAAGTGGGTAAAACTATCGCTCGTAGCCGCCTACGCCGTAGCTCCGTAGCCGCTCTACGATGTCTCGAAGAGACGTACCTCTATAATATTATTATTGAAGCTAATATTGCTACCCCATGGACTAGACTAACTTTCAATTATTTCAAATTAAATTAGGGTGGTTTTCTTGCAGTGGTAGTGCTAGTGGTTTTCGATGTAAAAAAGTTACATACCTCTAAATATAACTATAAATAACGAAAACGTAGATTTACTTTTCATAGCCGACGTTGATGAATTTTCCACTATTCAAACTTCGTGTGGAAAAAATCTCTCTTTAGCAATTAAATCGCAATTTTATGCGTCTACTTTCGACATTTTTCAAAGTTAGAATACGACTCTAAACCTCGTATTGTAAAACATTTTCATGCCCCTTTAAAAACCTCTCACATTTCGCGTCGCCGGTGTCTTATTGTATTGAAACAAAAGCGGAAAAATCGGGTCAAGAGAGCGCTGATGAAACTGCTTTTAATTGAATACAGCCTCCAGGTTTAATACTTCATTTTACCAACGTTCACCGAAAACTTCAAGACGAATAACTCGCCCAACTTAATCATTATGCAAATATGACACTCTGAAATTTATCTTGTGTCTCATTATTGCGAGAAGCGAGAGTTTCGCAAATTTTTGTTATACAAAAGTTTTCGTAAACAGCGATGATCGAACGACACAAGCAATTTACAAATGAAGTTAGTCACCTGAGAGAATTTCTCCTGCGCGTCGAGGATCTCTATGAAGAGGGAGAGCTTGTGGTCCATGATGGGGAAGCCATTGCGAGGCTGCATCAGCAGATGACGCACCGCCTCTCGAACGGCTGCTGGCGTGCTGGGCGTCCCAGGGGTCCCTAAAGAAGGGTACGGCCCCATGAGAGCCGACAGCCCATGGAAAGTCGCTGAAGGCTTCGGTGGAGCTTGCGCTGGCTGACCAGGCAGGGACAACCGGCGCGACGTCGCCGGCGGTACTGCTCCGTAACCATTCGTCATAATAGCAGGCCGCTGCAACTGATAGTCACTTCTCGAAGAAGGTATGTTATAAGCGCGCGGCAATGTGGATAAGCTACTTGCAGGCCTAGGCCGGCGCGGCACCGGCGCCAGCAACGGCACCGACGGCCACTCATCCTCAATAGCACCTATAGAGTGAGGTCTAGTCGCTAACTGTTTCAAAGGACGCGGCGACACAACACTATGCGGCCGCCTCGGCGGCGGCGGTCGACGACGCACGTTCTCAGACACTATCGGATTCGGAGGAGTATATGGACAGAAACCGCCGAAATCGTCGTTCAGAGGCGACGGACCCGGCTTGTTCGGCTCAGGGGCCGGGGGTGGCGGGTCGTCCCACCGCGGCCAGCTTAAAGCTAAGGAATCCGGCTTCCGGGGCGGCGCGGGCCTAGGCCTGCCCGCCCCCTCGGTCATGGCTGCGGCCGGCACGATCTCACATCGCGACGTCCGCCCCGCGCGACGGCCGCCGCTAGACTGAAGCGGCTGCAACCCCGCGCATCTCTTGTTTTGGAACGTGAAAAGTTCCGTTCGGTTTTTGAAGTTTCGCGGTTCGGAGATTAAATTTACATCTGCAAGTTTTATTCGGGCCCGCGGGGGGCGCGTTCCAATTGTTTCGTTGTTTCTAAACGCCTGTAAAAAGGCTGGCGGAGGGAAAAGTTTTTACATTTACAAAACCGCTTTTCACCGCTCGATTAAAGTGTTATTTACGCTCTTCGATGATTTTACGGATTGAATTTTGATATGGCGCCACCTACCCTTTCAAATTACGCCCCCTATTACTGTGATGCATGTTTACATACAAAAAGGCATCGTTGGAATTAATCTCCGTCCCTGTTTGTGCGTTCCGCTAGCAAATTTAGAGTGTTGGAATCAATGATTCAGAGCGATGTTTACGGCTTCGTTCGGATCGTGAAAGCTAAATATATCTTTAGTAATTATTAAAGTACGGTTATATCTGATAAAGCACTTAAGATTTTTAATGGGAACCAACGCTTGATAAATGAAATTGCCATTTTAGTAGTAATTACATGAAGTTTCAGTCTTCTTTAACGGGGAAATTATCCCTTCAGTAACCTAAACCTTCACAATTATAGGAATGAGTGTTTACAAACCATAACAGCCATAAAACCAAAACGACTTGAACCTGTCTTAGAGGTACGATGTTACACACCAACCCCTCCTTCGTTCATAATAAATATCGGTTAATCCACTTTTCTCTTTATTATAAATAACGATAAAAAGTTTTTTTAAGACAACATAAAAACTGGTGTAAAACACTTAAAACGTATATAGGTACACCGCAAGCAAGAAATGTTTTCAAGTGTTCCCCGTGCTATTTTAGGTGCTCAAGTGCTTGCGGTGGGAGGTCAAACACCGAATGTCACCTTATTGAATTGGAACTGTCGTAGTAGTTATCAGTATTGCCAATTTAAAACAATATAAAATTAAGGAAAAAATAGTACACTACGACAAGTGCGAAAAATATGAAATTTGAAACCAGTGGCGATGTTTTAATGAATTTCCTTTTTGCACGTGTCTCGTACGACGTTTTTTAGTACAAATGGCCCTCCGAAATTTTGGATTTGACGTAAAATGACCCACTTCTCGCACTAGAGCCTAAAAAGAACACCATCTGTACTAAAAAAAATGTTATGATTATGACTAATGTATGGACAGTTGGTGACATTCTTCACATAGGTATTAATGAAGTCGAATTGCTAGTTTTCATGATTCAGTGAATTAAATATCTAATTTTCGTATACTTTTAATAATAAAATGGAACATTATCTACATTTATTTATGACGAAAATATTAAATATATCCTGTTTTGCTTTTAAAAAAATAGCTAATTATAAATATTATAACATGAACATTTCATTATGGAAAGCAAATAAATTGAATAAGGCACAGTAATCGCTGATCAATAATGTAATTCAACAAATCATTTCTTTCCAACCTTTATCTAAAAAGGGTTTTTAGAGTAGTTTCAAGTGCTAACCCCGCCCGAAGGAAGCCAAGTGCCTCCTTACTGTTCGAGGGTACTTCACTTTTTGTAGGAACGTTTAAATCTTTAATCAAGATCAAACTGATTGTTCTGAAATACTTTCAAAGTCAGAGAAATTAAGTGGAAAGGTTCATGGCCGCCGATTTACTGTCTATGTGGAACGTGTTATAGAGGTACTCTCATTATTGGGATTTGATAGCCAGGGCAGACTTGTTAGTTTTGGTCCTGCCTCCGTATCTATAATACTAATCGTCAGTTAAACCTAAAAAAATGTAAACAAATATGGCCGACTTTCCATAGCATTTGACGTCTTTTACACATATCGCAAAACAGGTTCGCAGATATATGTTCACGTTAATACTCATATATGTCAATCATTTTAACTAAAAATGTATGTTATCTCAAGGTTTACTTAACGTTTTAAGTTTGTAAAATCAAGATAGTGTTCTAAAACTGCGTCGTTATGAAATAATGCAAGTTCTTAGGTTTGTTTACGTTTGTGTGTTTTCTTCTGACTAATGATATACTCGTACGTACATACTAATCGTAGATTCAAATCCTAGTAAGGTTGGTATAGCATTTGTAAAATATTTCTAAGTTATAGTTGTTTTCGATGGATTTAGGAACTACACTTTATTAATTTAACTTATTTTATTTGAAAGTTCCACGGAAAAACATGTCCAGTGCTTAAAAAAATCAGGGCAATTTCACACCTTATTCTGTTAAAAGTAAGGCAATTTTTTCTTCTGTAATTTGAATTGATTAGACATTATAAATATTAGATGTCATATACCAAAAAAATAAAAAGTACAAATCAAAATATTTCGTTAATAAATAATTTGATTTGTCTTTTCGCAATACGTTGACTAGACATGTCCTTTCCGTGGACCCTTCATTTTCAAATAGACATTCTATTACATTGTATTTCGTGCTCTTTATTAACTTGCCCAGTCCCTACTCCAGTTAGTTTTTGATATTAAAAACTCCCCAGCGAATGCAGGTGCAGTACGGAAGTAAATGCATAATATCAAAATAAATAGTGCAACGAAACAAGTTGCCTCCTCTCGGCGCACTGTATTCTGTAGGGATTTCAGGAAAGAGATATGCGTAGTTTGCACTTTATATTATGCAAAGAGGTACTCGTAGGTACTTAGTACTTACTAAAGTACTTAGATGCGTTATAAATTGTTTTCTACGTAGAAGTTCAAAATTGAGTAAATAAACACACACTGACAGGTATTTGAACGCTCTGTCTCACCACCACCCCCGCCAGCTTCAGTCTGTGGTTAATTCTCTAAAGAACAGAGCACATGACCTTTGTGACACTGAATTTCTAGAAATTGAGTTATCGCACGTTCAGGAGGTTCTGAAGAGAAATGGCTACATAATCAACAGACGGCAACCCAGACGAACACCGAGGAAGAAACATCCAGATGTTGCAAGGCGACCAGCATTTTTGCCTTATGTCAGGGGTGTAACGGACAAAATAGGTACGCTTTTGAATAAGTATTCCATACCAACCGTTTACATGCCGTTATCAAAGGTGGCAGGTCATCTAAGGTCGCCTAAGGATGTTTTACCTTATCACACATCAGGCGTTTATAAGATCGATTGTAGCTGTGGTAGTTCCTATATTGGGGAAACCAAACGCACCATAGCGGAAAGGGTCAAGGAACATATCACGGCTGTTAAAAAGCGTCAAACGAATAAGTCTGCTGTGGCCGAGCATTTGTTGGAGTCCGGACCTAACCACTGGATTGAGCTCCATAACCCGAAAGTCCTCTCAACCGAGCGTATACATCATAGCCGAAAAGTACGTGAAGCTATTGAAATTAAGAAACATCGGAATTTTAATCAAAATGAGGGGCAAGGAATCTCGTCCGCGTGGAATCCCGTGATTTACAAATGTAAGCGTGGTGAAACATCCATTTTTAAGCCATTGGATGTTGTGAGTGTTGTGTGTAGGCCTAGTGACAACCCTAGCCTGGAAGTGAATAATCAAGATCAAGTGCGGGTAGTTCGAAAAACCCGCGCAGCTCGAAGGTGTTGATACATTCTCTCGCCAGTCTGCCTGCGACCACGGGTGTAACGTCATGCCCGAAACGTCAGGATATAATTAAACGTAAGTTTACGCGATTAAGACCCGTTTGTCTGTAAAATATGAGTAAATAAACTTGCAAATTTGTTACTTAGATTCATTATCATTTGGTATCTTGGTTTTGGTTAACATCATCAGCATCAGCCTATGATAGTCCACTGCTGGAGTTGGGGTGGTGACAAATGTATTCTTACTGCCATCACAACACGGTTTTGGTTGCTTAGTTTTATTTTAAGACTGTTAAAAATTTACTTAGTTCCACGGCCACGGTAAAGTCACATGTTTAAGGCTTCTTGGCACTCAATACCTAGTAGTAATAATTTAAGTTTCAAAAAACCGGCCAAGTGCGAGCCGGACTCGCGCGCGAAGGGTTCCGTACCATTATCAATTTGATATCAAAAAAATACAGTTAAATCAACCTACCTCAAAAACTATAGGAGATAATTTAATCAAACCAAAAATCGTTGATAGAGTTTATTAATGTGCATAACATATATTTTTTTTGGAATTTTGTATTGCATAGTTTAAAAAATAGAGGGGGGGGGACACATTTTTCAGATTTGAGAGCTAATATCTCGAAAACGATTTGCTTAAATAAATATGAGATGTATAAACCTTCATATCATTTTCAAAGACCTTTCTATTAATACCCCACACGCTTATATACAACAAATTTTTTTTTTCTATCCCTCAGTTACATGTATGGAGGGCCCCCACCCCAATGGTTTTTTTTACAATTTAGTAACATAATCCTGTAGCGGTTCATACAACACATATTCTTACCAGATTTCGTTACTGTAGCATTTATAGTTTCCGAGTAAATCGGCTGTGACAGACGGACAGACGGACAGACGGACAGACGGACATGACGAATCTATAAGGGTTCCGTTTTGCCATTTTGGCTACGGAACCCTAAAAAAACAAGAAGTGTAACAATTTTGGACGTTTTCGAATTACGGGTTTAGCGTGTGTTGTAGGAACTAAGCCATTATGAATAAAATGGATACGTACAATGTACACAACTATACTAAATTGATAGGGTACAACCATGAACGAAAAGGAACAAATGTTTGAGATAAATTCCCAAATAATTGACCTCGCCGGGCTACCCACATATTTAAATTACGTGCCACAGAAAAAGTACCGAACTAACCCTTCAAAATATTTGCGCTAACGGTAAAATAATAAAATAATGTTACGAACTCAATTGAATAATGTATAGGTACATTTAAGTCACTCAAGTTCACTCCCGACAGTTCAAAAAGATATTGTAGTCTGTCGATAGACCCGAATACTAACCGCATGGAATCCCAATATACGGCTATATTCATCCCACCATAAGCGTTGCTAGTTTATTTTAAGCCAGTATTTTCAGGTCTATAAGGCTACGTCAAAAGCGATTCAAAGCGATCACATTTGCGAAGCGATTCGATGCGGTGAAGTCGAGGATGAATGCAATGCGACAGCGTTGTCTTACATGAATGAAAAAGATCTATATTCTGTTAGCGGCATTTGGAACGGGGCTCTATAATGACAGTCTAACTTTCATCGGAGCGAAAATATGTTCGCGCAAAAATTTGAAACGAACTGGATGCTTAGCCAAGTAGCCAATCGCTAGCGCTTAGTAGCGTATCGTAGTTTTCCTTCTCTGTCACTCTTTCATATTAGTGCGACAAAGACAGTTAGCTGCCTTTTGCTTACGATTGATGATGAAGCGTTAGCGATTGGCAACTTGTCTAAGCACCCTGATCGCGTTCGCTTCGCGTCGAGTCGCCCGTTCGTACGCCGCGCCAGGGTTGGTCACGTAGAACACTTGTATTAGCTGGCGGCTGATTGATTTTTTCGCGTCGCGTCGTAACGCTCCGCTCTGCTTCGCTTGAGATCACGAGAAAAAGGATGACAATTTGTTTTATTCAATAAAAGAATACATTTTCTATAGAGAGGATAATACGGCCTCATATAAAAATAAAAAGTTTATGTCGCGAATAACTTGTTTTTGAAACCATACTATACTACATTTTAGTTACAACCTGTTTTTACATTTACACAACTTTATTGGCTTGACATTAAGGTCGTGTAAATATATTTTTGGTACATAAACAGTAATGATATTTTTGACGTCGACTGTCAAAGACAAAATAAAATAAAAATGCTCAAATGTGTGCTCCAGTGCACTTTAATTCTGTGTAATAAGAACGTCGTAACGTATTTATATAAGGAATCCTTCGATACATTTTTGCACTTGATTGTATGTAACTTTAGTACAGATATCCCTTTATACTGGTTTAGATCTCGTACACCTATCGAATCACTGAGAATGACAGACTGAAAAAATGAACATTGAATGTAGTTCGACGAATGAATTCTGAACGTTACTTTTGATTTTCATCGTCACGTATGGTTTTGAATCGACTATTTTTATTTGATTAAAACGAACATGTGAAAAGCATTTTGATTGCAATGAATTGATTCAAACGTTCACGATTTTGTAATTGTTGCACAGCAGCAAGGATTCATTCTTCATACTGACGTTTCGTTCAAAATGTGGTAAAATTAAACCATACAAAGATTCATCGAAGCCGACTTAGGGATTGAAGAGTTACTGACAAGCAATTTACTAAAAAATGATGGCCAGCAGCGTCACCACATATTACTGCGATCGCCAACCCGCTTGCCCAGCGAGGCGATTATGGGCTTCACATCCTAATGCGTCCATACACACAAGTAATAGGAGATATCTATATCTAGCAGTGGACTGAATGATGTAAAGAAAATACAACGTTTACCTGCTCCAAGACTCCAAAAACCCCTAAAACGCATTATATTATCAATACACTTTCCAATCTAATTCGGACGCAAATAATTTACATGGGCCGGTCAAAAAGCTTTGAAATGCGCGAAAAGGCAACAGATCAAAGGGAGGCAAGAAAAACGACGGGACCTAATTCCTTTAGGGTATTGGATGACCCGCCGCCGGCTGCCATAGAAAACAATTTAAAAAATAGTGAGCAATATGAAGAATTTAAGAATGAAAAGGGGTAAGCCTTTACAACGGCAACATAACTAGACATATTTTATTAAAAATATACTAGTTGTGTAACCCTATTTAGAAGAATTTTAAAGATATAATGATATTACACCATAGTTTGATAATGACTGTTTGCCGCATGTGATTTTGGATGTCTTGGATCTGTAAGAGATTTTATTAGTAGTGCCTACTAAATAAAAGTACTAATAAATAAATAATAATAAATATCTTTGGACATCTTACACAAATCGACTTAGTCCCACGGTAAACTCAAATAAGGCTTGTGATGTGAGTACCAAGCGACGATATATATAATAGATAGATACATATAGATACTTAAATACATATACAGCTATGACCAAGGAATAAATATCTGTGATAAATAAATACACAAGTAATGCTCTCGCCGGGATTCGAACCCGGAACCTCCAGCTTCGTAGGCAGGGTCTCTACCAACTAGGCTAAGGAGGCTGACAATCGAGCACAGACAAGATTGAGACAGGCTGATATTACTGTCACAGTCTTTAATACTTCAGCATCCAAGCTAATTAAGACAGAAAGATAATCTGGACATTTGAATGAAAATATGAAAGGAAAGATTGTTCACTACATCAATACTGAGATTTGTGTGAGGAGTCGGATCTTCGGCAGAGCTGTAAGAATGCGTGAGACGCAATTTTCATACGGAACCATTAATCAAGGCCTGCGCGGACCACTGGGCAGAACTGGCTTTAGGGACGCGGCGGTATCGATAGTATAGTATCGATATCTTCACGTTTTTTGGACAACTGTTCTCTTGGGGCTATCTTAAATTCACAGTTTAATAGCTTTTTGAATTTTTTGACAGTTATGTGGCCCTTCCAAAGGCGGTCACCTACTAAGTAAGGGTAAAAAATACTTTCTTCTAGCAAACTATCACACCGTTGTGAGTGGGTGATGTGACAGAATAACAACAAAAAAGTGATTGACCCCCATATATCCTCCTCCTGCCCAATGTGATTTATAAAGGACATATTCAATACTTTATAACAAAAGAAAAGCGACTATATTATCAAACCCATTAGGTTTTTTCAATAGCTCAAGCTTAGTATGCAAAGGATATAATATTTTTAAAATAAAGACCGATTCTATCACCGGATAGAACTTCGAATATTTGAGATTCCGGTTAAATAGTGAATAACTAACCTACCTCTTATCAAGACACGTTGTCATCATGCATTCAAAGCCATTTCGCTACAATGCGAGAAATCCATATAATCCGTTATGAAAGTGGCACGACCGTAACTTACATGGGAATATGTTAAGGAACAGAACGACGGACAAGTTTAGTTTGTAAATGTGTGAGATATTGAAACGGCATTAATCAAGGACGTCGCGGACCACTGAACAAGTCTGGTTTTAGGGTAGAGTAGAGTCGATAGTTATGCAAACGATAAAGTTAACCGAAAATAACGATACCTAATTGGAATACGACAGATAATTTGTTATCAAGATGTCATTAGAAGAGTATTGATTGATATATTTCATTATCCTTTTATAATTAGCAACAAAATAAATCTTTTTTTTATTTTCATTTCATTTCATTTATTTATTTCATAAGCAATATACATCGCATTTGAAAATATGTCTATTCCTAAATTATTCCTACAACAAGCATATTCACAGACAATTTCAAAAAGTAAAAAAAACTA
This sequence comes from Thaumatotibia leucotreta, assembly GCA_025490895.1. Taxonomy (NCBI): domain Eukaryota; kingdom Metazoa; phylum Arthropoda; class Insecta; order Lepidoptera; family Tortricidae; genus Thaumatotibia; species Thaumatotibia leucotreta. The sequence continues at coordinate 7,690 of JALPQI010014482.1, read as the reverse complement.
TTTACATTTATGTCGAACAAGTGATCAAAATGACGTGGCAACAATTAATCACTATCACAGTTACAATCGGATGGCAATCTAGGCATTTTCTAGTATATGCCGCGTCGGGTTTTGTCCGCTGGTCCTCCTATTGAGGATACTTAAATGTACCATTGAAAAATTATCCACATAAATGAATAGAACTGGCACACAGTATTCTATCGATATCTCGATATACATCGCAACCCTAAGGGCGGTTCCACACGAGCGCGCCGCAGCCGGCGGGCTGTCGGCGTCGTGAAGCTATGTGATTCCAGATCTCCGCAATAGGAATCTTGTATTGTACATAAATAACTATGTATCCACTATGTAACTTACATGTGAAGCGTAAGGTCTAAAATTGTATATATATTTATAACCTCGACTATACAACTCAAACTGACTACTCATAAACCTTATTTGAATACAAATAAAGTGCAAGATCGGTTAAATGGCGATGAAACTATGGTTCGGTGTTAACTATTTGGGAACATTATTGTAAACACATATGGCTCGTCGATTGAATTCGGAGATTAGTCTTTAGTGCAACGTTGGAATAGTAAACTGTATAGAGATTTAATTAACAGGAGATGCCTACGTCCAACAGTGGACTATCATAGGCTGATGATGATGACAGTGATTGAATAAGAAACTTAGATGTATGGCTGTGTTTTAATTATACATTTAAGCTCACAATACATGTGCTTGTTATTCATGTGATAATAATTTAATTTTTAATAAAGCTATGATGTAAATCGAATACAGATAAAATTAAAGCTTGGCATCAGCGTACTACTTTTAGCATTTTGTTCCGTCCCGCGTTTGTAAAAAAAAACTAGGACAGTTACCTAGAAAAAAGTTGTAGCATGTTCACGTAACGGGCTTAGCAAATGTCCCATGAAATGCATAGGTACATTTGGTACATTTTCTTCGAAAACAAAAAACAACTTAAATAGGTGAACGTGGAGAACGTAACCTTGGCAAGAACTGCAATGAGCGACATGAAAAGGTGACAATTAATTATGTACAGTGAAGGTACAGTCGAGATCTATAAGATACAATTACTGTTTAGGTTCCAAAAATATATTTACACGACTTTATTGCCTTGACATTAAGGTTGTAAATATATAGTGTAAATATATTTTTGGCTCCTAAACCGTAATTATATCTTTGACGTCGACTGTACATTACATGTAAATATAACATTATGCCTAAAAACATATTAACAGTAGATACTAAGTTACATTGGAAGCGAGCTTCGTGAGATAAATCAAAAGCTTTAACATTCTAAGTTTTGAAATGATTTCAAATTTAGGTTTTATCCACTTGTTGTAATCGTACTTTCCAAACAATTTATTATTTTATAAGTAAAATTATCATGAATAACTTGAACTGAAGGTAACCATTAACAAGATTGTTGAAACTGCATACATTGTATCATGTCATCAATCTCTCCACCTACGTCTTTCAAATCTCCCATCGATATCCTCGCACCTCCAATTAATTAAATACCCAAATAAGGGTGTTTTGATCTACCTACTAAAAAGGTCTTCAAACCCTTACTTCGAAATACAGTTTGCTTGGAAAGTGATGGCACAGGAGTAACTATGACCCTGCTGCGTCGTATTTCAACTCTTTAGACTAAACTAGACTTGTACACTCAAAAGGGCATAAGCGCCACATATTCTCCATTAACATATGTCAGTTTCAAAGTGTGATAAAACCTGATGTGCGAGCTGATTAACTGTATGCCCATCAATTCGAGATCGAAGGGTAATCACTCGGCGCACAAAAGGGGCCGATGAGATGAAATGTTGCTCCATTTGGATTCGAATAGTAGTCGTGTTTTGATGTGTTTGTGTGTACGCATGGTTGATGTAGGATATGCTTTTTGAATGGTGAATAACGTTAAAAAACCTGCTTTAATTTTGAAGAATGACGACGTAGGTATTGAATTATTATGCACATGAGATTGAATGGTCAAGCTAATAATTTATTTCCATTGCATTAAGATTATAGCAAACTTTTCAACTATTTTTTATTGTATGTTGTTTGATGTACAAAAAATCCGAATTACTTTTTTATATTACCTTATCTATAAAATGAACATGATTGCTTGTGAAATATTTAATCAAAAAAATATCGATAGAAAAGTCGATAAAGAAAGAAATCACTAAGCTGTTCAAATATGCTATCTATCAAACGAGGTGGATGTCCCAGGCTCGAATCCCGGTAATGACTTTTTGAATCTCAAAAATATTTGCTCCTTAGTCACGGATGTTTTCTATGTATAGATACATAGTAGCTTACCGTGGGACTAGGTGGATTTGTCTAACATTGTCATTTTATTAGATGTCATAATACAAAAAATAAACCAAGTTAACCAACGCCAGCGGTGGGATCTGATGGTAAAAGTGAAAGAAAATGTAGGTTCTGTGGTTTAGTTAACTGGGTATATTTTTTTGTATATGACGTCTAATATTTATAAAAATAGCGGCTTATTAAAAGTACTACTACTGAAAACAAAACAGAGTTATTAAGGAAATAATATGATTTCTTCTATTTATAGTCAAAGTCAAATGATTCTTTATTCAAATTGGGATAGCAACAAAGTCTTGCTTGGTCTAAGTTACACATAAAATTAAAACTACTTCCGGTTCTTACCCTATACCACTGACCAGAAAAGAACCGGTAAGAAACTTGGCGGGACTATAAACCAACATGTAATTATTATTCAATACGTGGACAAATAATCTTATTAAGACTACATTCAGGCACATTAGAAATACCAAGAAAATGTTGCTACTACTGCAAAAAACAAGCAGTTACAGGTTAACGTGCACTTACCCTAATAGCCAACCGTAAAGTTACAATGTAAATACTAGCTATTTAGTAAATACTAGGTAGCTAGTAAACTAGGCTAGTAAATACTAAGTAGTACTTTAAACAATAAATCCAGTTAGCAAATTGCAACACCTCATAATGGAACAAAGAACGGGAACAGTAGGTACTATAAATAGTACATTTAGTACTTTAGATAGTACTAACGAGGTTTTAATGCTCGCCTTTTTGTAGCACAAGTTGGGATTATAAATTTGTTTGTTGTTTCGGTGAGGTTTTGTTGCGATATGTATTTGATTGTTTAGTGCTTGTGATAGTTTAAATGGCTTCGTTTTGTTTGGCTGTTAAATTATGTTTAAAAGAAATAGTAATGCTACGGCTAACGTTCATTTGAAATTGAGAATAATACAGAAACTAAAAAATAAATACATTTGTGGTAGTGTAGAACAGTAAATATTATACGTTTCTAAGTCATAGTTGTTTTCTAACCCCCTTATTCTAAAACGTCTCTTACCTTAGTGCAAGTATTGTTTTCGGTTTCGTTCTTATCAATATGTATATTAGACCAAAAGGGACACAAAATATTTATCGGCTTGCTAAGTTACGAGGAGCTTATAAATAAGGGGTTATGTACTTAAGTATCAGAAACCAGGGATCGGAACCGGTTTTTTAGAAAAACCTCGATATAGCTCAATATTTCAAAATGTTCTACGCTCTTTATGTAGTATTCAACATTTTATGTAATTATTAACATCATAATTTTCAATTATTCCATTAACAAAAAATATATAAGCCGAAGAACGAAAAAGAACGGAATTCGAACCGTTCTTTTGTATGGAGAAAAAACCGGTATCCGATCCCTGTCAGAAACAATCAAGTTAAACCAACGCAATATTGTCCGATAACGCCGGGGATGGTTTTATCAAAGGACTAAACCAATTTGACAAGAATGTTAAAATATTATCGAACCGTACGTACACCGGCCGAGAGTGCTCCGGACGAGAACCCTCTTAATGGGTCGAGACATGTCGAGCAATCATCGCCTTAAATATATTATGTGAGAAACCCGGTTCGATAATATTTTAACATGTTTGAGTCTCACGTTAGTTATAATTCTAAAATCGACAAGAATGTTCCATAATATTAATTTATTAATTCTGCTGAGACGTGCCGAACTATACATTTTGTTAGAAGTGTGTACTATAGCCCCGAAATTGGTTAGTGTAATTTACCTAAACTCCAATTCACCTCCACGAGGTGCAAGTTAGGAAGTTGTCCCATGAATCAGATCTAATGAGAGTTTAGGTCGACGGTTGCAGTCCAAACTAGTTTAGTGCATCGGCGTGAACTGATACGGTGCATTAGGAATTCGATGACAAAATTACTACCTATAAGTACAGTTAGCCAATTAGAACCGTAGATTCCGGTTCGCTACAACCGTGTCTACCACACGGGAACTGTGTCAAAGTAACGCTAAAAATCAAATTGTAAGATATCTCTTATACTGTCTTGTCATTTTGAGATGGTTCTATAGTGGTATAGTCCACTACTACAACTATGGTCCACAAGTTTAACTCGTAATTAAGCATCAATGGAAATCTTTTATTTTGGTTTTATCTAGGTTTTTTAATCATTGATGAGGAGACATTGTGTAACAACTGCGCCAATAATATACCTAATAATTAGGGTTAGGAATTTTGGTGGCATTAGGTGAACAGAGAACAGTGGAGTCGTTGCTTAAATTGTTTATGATTGATTGAATAATTAATTAATCAAAAATAATACATACATATATTCTTTTTAACAGGGTTTCGTCCATTTTAAGTACCTATTCAATAATTTTATTTTATTAATATATGTGACTACCTATGAAATGAAGTTCAATCTTTTTTTTTTATAATATAGCTTATGATTATTATATAATATTTATGGGCTTCGAGAAACCTAGAACCTTGAAAACAAATAAATTAATTTTCTCATTTATCAACATTTTTATCGAAAATTAATATTTTTCTAGATTCTCAAAAATAAAATTCATGTTATTTATTTAAATTCATTGATAAATCTAGCTAGAACTAAACACTATTTCGTTATTATTTTATAAGTTAATCATTTATTCAAGTAAAACATGTTTGTAACATTGACTCCACTGCTCTCTGTTCCATAAATGCCACCAAAATCCTAACCCTACTAATAATTATACTAAATCGAAGATATTTGACTTAGTTTTGGACAATAGTTGGGAGCTTTTGGACTATAGTTGGGTAGTTTTACGGAACCTATAGGTATACTAAACTATACTTACTGTAATTATAATTTTAAGCTTGTATGACACAGAGAAGCCAAAAAAAATACAAAAAAAAACAGGAAAAGGGAAAGTAAAAACTCTAGATGACAAATTTAAAGCCAAAGTGGCAAACTCCACGCAAGTGTGTGACGTTTTTACCATGGTTACCTGGTCACTTGAGTTACGCTAGTTTTATGCAAAATTGTGCTGCCTACTTAAAAAATGCATTATCTGGGCGGCAGGAGGATCTTGGCGGCCTATAATAGTCCACTACTGGACGTAGGCCTCTCCAATTAACTATGCGTATAGACGCATTAGGAGGTAAATGCCCATAATCCCCACGCTGGGCAAAGGGATTGGCGATCGCAGTAATGTGTCCACTATGATGACGCTGCTGCCCATCATCAATCTTTTATAAAATAATGGTCAGTGACACTTCAATCCCTTAGTCGACTCTTACGAAACCCGCAAGAGGAGTTGGGGTGATGACTGGCATACGGCAGGATATATAGTGGTTATATATTTGAAACTACCTTACAAAAGCAGAAGACATTAATTGCGCAAGAAACACTCAGGAAAAATAAGAGGCACTACAGAAAGGCGTGAAAGACTGTTTATTCAAATAACAGCACATCTCTAACACAAGCGTCCATTATAACGACTCTGTTCGTATACAATACCGTCTAAAATCTAATAAAAGTTTTCTTAAAGGGAAATTCGATAATGGCGGAATATTCGGCCCTTATTATTGGGCCCTGTCAACCAGTTCGGACGGAAAGTGAAAAGATCTCAAGCGTGCGTAATTAAAACAGCATTTCGGCGAGAACCCTTGTATTTTGTATATTGTTATTACTAGCAAGATAATTGAATTTACACTTTCGTGAGACATGATAACTATAATAGTACATTGTGTATTTAGGGCGGTAAGTAAGAATTTGCGAACGAGTGTGAAAGTAAAAATCTCTTGCCACCTTCAAGGCGCATCTTAAGGAACACTATCTGACTCTCCCATGATATGCTATTGTTGTAATTCCATCCTGTCATCTATATATTTATATATATGTATATATCTATTTATATAAGTATATGTACGTTTATTATATTTACTTATATGTGTATATTTATTAACGTGTCGTAATTAATAAACTTGTTTACTTCTTTTCCTTATTTCATGTCTTGCATCACCTACTGTTTTTTTACTGGTTGCATTGTTTCATTGCCCAAAGGTTGTCTGGAAGAGATCGCTCTTTAGCGATAAGACCGCCTGTTGTGTTACCTCTACCTTTGAGATTCGATTGTTTTGTTATCTTCTTTTTTTTTATGTTACGAGGTGTGCAATAAAGAGTATTGTATTGTATTGTAAAGCCCAAGCCGAAGGCGCGGGCTTTACTTCACACGAGTTCATAATTCTTGTACCGCCCGTGGTACACACAATGTTTTTCATCACACCTGTGATGCAAAAAAGTAAATAAAACAATATATTTTCACAAAACTACTCTAAAATGGTCTAAATCAGGGATGATTTATAGTCCAAGAGCCAGTGAACCCTGAGAGTAACGGTCTTCTTGTAAGGTTAGAAATTTGTATACTAACGGTTTATGGAATCCTAAGAACAATAGCCATGACCTGGCAGGCGTCAGCCCTGCACGTCATCAGGCCCTTTATTTTTTGAACTGTTAAGCAAATTGGATTTCAAAACTTGTTTCTGTAAGTTTGAAAAATTTATAGGATAAAGTTAATTTATTGTACATCTTAAAAAAAATGACAGGCGATTACAATAAGCAGATGCGTGCGGCGTGCGCCGGACCGCGCTAGTGCGACGTAATGTTGTATGAAAATCCTTAACGGCCTACTATGACGTAATGACGCACCTACGGCGCGCATCACCGCAGCTTATTGGTGCACTTACCGAACAGGTGTGATGAAAATATAGTTTTCATCACACCTGCTCGTAAAAAGTGTTACTATACACAGGCATACTTGAACGTAATGAGCTATATTATGCCCATGGGCAATAATGGATTTTCATACGACATAACGTCGCACTAGCGCGGAGCGGCGCGCGCCGCGCCTAGATTCCTATTATAGAAATGATGAATTTAAGTCATCACTGATTTTGAGAAATGATTTAAACCATTTTAGAGTAGTTTTGTGAAAATAATATATAGTTTTATTTACTTTTTTTGCCTCACAGGGTGTGATGAAAAACATTGTGTGTGCCACGGGCGGTACAAGAATTATGAACTCGTGTGAAGTAAAGCCCGCGCCTTCGGCTTGGGCTTTACTTTCATACTCGTTCACAATTTCTTATTTACCGCCCTTAATACACAATGTACTATTAACTCTTAAACTCACGTGTATTTAGTCACTCCGCGCTAGGTCTCTATTATCTAATAATAATTTGAATTTGTTAGTTACGCGGTATTGGACTATACCCGACGTTATGAGTAAATGTGAAAGCTCCCGCGTGGATCATCATATTTCTTATCACTCTGTATGAGACAGTGTCACAGAAAATCTAGCAAATCTAGCACATACTTACTC
>JALPQI010014481.1:0-31161 GCA_025490895.1 Thaumatotibia leucotreta | reverse complement strand
CTATCAGCCATAGAAACTTAAAACATAAATGAGCAATAACCACTCACATGCTTTAATTTTTGCGATAGACTCTATTCCTATGTAAAATAAGAGCGATGCATGGCTGATAGTTTGAAAAGAGGTATTAAACTTTTCAGACTAAACCATTAGTAGGGTGACAATAAATTTTAATTAAAGTTTAATTTCAACATAAAAATTTGCTATGCTAAAAAAAAAACTTGGTTCCACTTAAGTACTACATAAACGTGACCGCCATCGATTACTGAATTAGAAAAATGGGTTCCTGTTCCCCGATTAAATTCCACCGTGTATTTGTCTACAAACAATACTCAAATTACAATTATTTTTCATCACACTTGCTAAGTGCGCCATTGCTTGCGTGCATAGCGGGAGTAATAGAAAAGTGAAATTCCCTAGGGAGTAATAGAAATGTCGGTATGTCATTGAATAATATTTTTCATCACACTTGCTGTCTAAGCGCGCCATTGCTTGCGCGCGTAGCGGGAGTAATAGAAAAGTGATATTCCCTAGGGATAGGGAGTAATAGAAATGTCAGTACGTTATTTAATAATATTATGTCTTGTATAAAAAAAATATGTCTAAGCAAATAAAAATATGACTATGACTATGACTTAAACTCATTTTTTTGTCGGCAAGTGTGATGAAAAACATTGTATGCATCACGGTAGGTAAGCGGACTACTAACTCGAGTCATAAAAGCCCTCCGCCTAACGGCGTCGGGCTTCTAACACTCTCGCTAGTAATTCCGTACTTACCTCCCTTGATGCACAATGTACTATTGTCTTAAAACTTATTTTTTTGTCGGCAAGCAGAAATAGCGGAATACTAACTCGAGTCATTAAAAGCCCTCCGCCTAGGCTTCTAACACTCTCGTTAGTAATTCCGTACTTACCTCCCTTGATGCACAATGTACTATTATTTCATTTGTTTATTCCGTTATTCATTTATTTAGCCGTCATTTTACAGACACATTATCTTATTATTTAAGTAATGCTCTGTGGTAATGGCAGTAAGAATATAACCACCCCAACTCTTCCCGCGGGTGTCGTAACAGTCTACTAAGGGATTGAAATGTCACTGACTATACTTAGATAGAAGATTGATGATGGGCAGCAGCGTCATCATAGTGGACACATACTGCGATCGCCAATCCGCTTGCCCACCGTGGCGACTATGGTCATTTACCTCCCAATGCGTTCATACGCATAGATAATAGGAGTGGCTTACGTCCAACAGTGAACTAAGATAGGCTGATGATGTCTGCAAACAATACTCGAATTGCTATTTCAATTATAAAATATTGGGTAAATTGATTTCTTTGTCATTATCATTTACCACATACATGTAGGAAGTGGAGGCGAAAGTAAACTCTTGTTACTGATAATTATTATATTTTAGAAAAGAGAATAAAACTACAAGCACGTAACAGCCGTCTTTCAATCGAGCAGATGACAATCGTTCTCCCTCTCCGCCGTCTCAGGTCATTCATGCTATCCCTTTCATACTCGTATACATTATTTATATTTGTCTCATTCACTCACAATACAACATTCTTACGTTCCGTTTCACTCAATCCTACAGTCGGCTGGTCCTGACACATTGACTGGTCTCCAGTCTAATAACATTACAGTTTTACATGGCAGCGTCATACTGTTAACACATTATTTACTTTAACAAACCGTGAAATAACAGAACAATATGTAGGCTTATATAATGCAACAAGCAGGTTACCTTGGCAACAGTTAACTCTTTACATTATCAATACATCCAAGGTCTGAAACATGAACCATATCTCTAAATCTAAGTCTATGTGAGCATAACAACGGTATAGGTACATAAAACAACGTAGGTGGGGCACTGTATAAATAAACGCAGTTTCCCCGAAAATCATGCAATAATTTGATTAATGACCATAATTACCTGTGGCCAACTCTACCTATTCCACACGTGTAGGCCATCTCTTCATATGATCGCAAGAAGTTGTAGTATTGCGGGAACCTTCAGTGGCATCGTCTAACTTCTGCACCTGATACCTATCTCGTCCCATGACCTTCATGACTCGGTATGGACCTAGGTATTTAGGCTTCAACTTCATTCCGACTCCGAACTGGGTCCTCTTTATAGCGACAAGGTCGCCTTCCTTGTACTTGGAACTCTCCTTTCGCTTCTTATTAAAGGTTCGCCTATTTTCTTCCTGTACCTTTAATATCTGCTCTTTCGCTTTCAGTCTATTTTCCTCTCGGGTCAGCATGTAGCTGTCTCGGTTTTCTTGCTCAAGTAATTCATAGATCTCTGTATCTTCTTTAAGCTTCATTTTGGTACCAATAAGTAGCTCAAACGGTGATGTGTTTATGCTGCGCTGGTAGGTACTATTTATGCATCTTTGCACTTGACTGACATGTCGATACCATTGTGCAGGATTTTCTATACACAACTTGGTTAAAATCGAGGTCAACGACCTATGGATGATCTCCACTTGTCCGTTCGAACGTGGAACGCCGGTCGTTATCTTAATATGCTCTATTCCTTCATCAGAGCAATAGTCTTGAAACTCGTTACTCGTGAATGCCGGGCCTCGGTCTGTTATTATTCTGACTGGGTTTCCAAAACATTGCTGGTGAATCCTCAACTTCTCAATCGTTTCTTTGCTTGTGGTACTTCGCACTGGAAACAACCAGACAAACTTGGTAAATGCATCCACTATGGTCAGTATGTGGTTGTATAGCTTTTTGGTTTCCGTCATGGGCCCTATATGATCAGCATGCAGGGTATACAATGGTATCTCATCTTTCTCAATACTGTGTAAGAATCCTTCTTGCTTACCACTTTTCTTGGTAGCGAGTAAACAGGGAATACATGACACTATGTGGTTTTCAACCTTCTTTTCTAAGCTTTCGATGTAGTAATCCTTACTTATTAATTCCATCATTTTCTTCTTCGCAAAATGACCTTGATCATGTGCCCTTTTAATTATCTCTCTTTCTAGTTCTACTGGAACCACCAGATGTCTCCCTTCACCCTTGTAGAGTAAACCATGGTCCAGATAGTAGTCTTTGTAAGATTCATTTCTTCTTAGTAGCTCCATTATTGCTCTCAGACCCTCATCATTATCCTGAGCTACTCTGAGCTGCTCATGAATGGAACTACTTTTCATAAACGCGACACATGGGTTTCTGCTTAGCGCATCCACATGCTGCATCTTGCTTCCTTCCCTATGCTCAATCTCGAAATCATACTCTTGTAGAAGTAGAATCCATCTTGCAACCTGAGTTGACATAACTAGATCCCTCTTGTTCAGAGTCATCTGGAACGCCTTGCAGTCAGTGACTATTTTAAAGTGTGTGCCAAATAGGTAACACCGGAACTTCTTGACTCCTTCTATTATGGCAAGCGCTTCTAACTGGTAACTGGTGTATCTACTTTCAGCTAGAGTTGTCTTTCGACTCATATAGTATACAGGATGCAACTGTGCATCCTCTCCTTTCTGGAGCAAAATTGCTGATATGGCTACCTTTGAGGCATCTGTATGCATCTCTGAACTCAGCTTCGGGTTGAATAGTCTTAGTACTGGTTGACTGGTCAGCTTATTCTTCAACTCCCTGAACGCTGCTCTGCATGACTCATCAAACACATATTCATTTTCTTTCCTGAGCAAATCTGTAAGGGGCTTTGCTATCAGCGCAAAATCTTTAATGTACTTCCGGAAGTAGGAAGTCAAACCAATGAAGCTCTGCAATTGCTTTGTGTTGGTAGGCTCTGGAAATCTTGCTACAGCATCAGTCTTCTCTGGTGAGGGCTTCACCTGTCCATCCTGGATTATATGCCCTAAATACTCGACTTGTTTCTGGACTAACTGAGACTTCTTCCAATTTATTTCGAGCCCATACTCCGAAGCCACATCCAGTACCTCTTTCAGTCTGCTCACTGCTTCCTCTTCGGTTGCTGCGGGAATAATCAAATCGTCAATGAAAATTAAAACAATACCCTTAGCTATTTGGTTCCTAAAAATGGCAGTGATAAATCTCGTGAACACCTTAGGACAGAGGGAGAGCCCAAAAGGAGCCCTGAGGAACTCGAACTGCCCTGTCGCTGTGACAAATGAGGTGAATTTGACAGATTCTTCATCCACCGGCAAATGAAAATACCCGTTTTTCAAATCCAATGTACTGAAAACCCTTGCTCCTACCAATCTGTCAATATGGTCCTCTATCACTGGCATAGGATATTCGTCTTTCACCATTTTCTGGTTAATATGTCGATAATCAATACACACCCTAGTACTTCCATCCTTTTTCCTGACAAGCACCAAAGGACTGGCATATTCGGAAAAGCTTACCCGTACAACACCATCGTCGAGCCACTTAGCCACTTGTCGGTCAACCTCTTCTTGCTCGGCTGGAGCCAACCTTCTGGGTCGTTGTGCAACCGGAATGTCATCCTTCAACACAATCTTCAACTTGACGGGCGCTTCTTTCGTCTTACGCGGTATGTACGACTCCACCAGCTTATTCACCTCGCTCTCAACATCTGGGTTCAATGGACCTGTAACCAAGGAATCACACACGCTTATGTCATACACCCACCTACCGACTGGGGTTAACCATACGTTGTTATGCTCCATGACTACAATACAACGCTCTAACAAATCCTGTCCAAGAAGCATAGCGTAAGGCATAGCACTAGTAGGAACTACATAGAACAAAACGTCATTATACCATTGTCCGTCTATTTCAATGTCCAAATCGATCAGCCCGTAACACTTTACTTTGTTTGCACCTAGTCCCAAGAGCGCAGTCTCTCTATTGTCCAACTCTCGCGCACCGAGATCACTATAGCAAGCGATTGACATCACGTTCACATCACTTCCAGAGTCAACCAAAGCTACGATGTTTTTCTTTAACACTGTAACTCGTTTAACCGGCTTATTTCTGTTCATCAAACTCCGGCAGCCATGATTATTGTTGTCCCCTTTGACGGCTGTCAGACAGTGATCCGCCATTACGGTCGATTCGCCAATCGCGTCACCGCAACTAGTGATGCGACCATCACTCACAGAACCGTAAAAAGTTCGTTTCGCTGCGACACTAGCGCCACTCGTTCCGTTTGACCATTTCTTCGCAGTGCTGCCACCTTCATCGCTCGACGCTGCTTTCATGTCGTTCCTGCCGTGTGAAGTTGCAGAGATAGATGATTGCGAAACAGCTGTTTTACACGCCGATGCGATGTGACCGAACTCGTTGCACTTGAAACACTTCAGACCCTTCTGCTTATGCGGGCACTCCGCCGACGTATGACTTCTCTCTCCACAGCTATAACAGCGCACACCTCGCCCGGGACCGGGAGCCTTCTCGTTCGACCGACCTGCATCGCGGTTATAACTCGAACCCGCCATATTAGCCTTTAACTGCTCATATATTTTCAGCTTTTCTTTAAGATCGCTGTATGTCGTAACACCGTATAACATTATCTTGTTGACCTCTTGATCTTTTATGCCTTCCACGATGTACTTTATGGCTACGTAGTCAGCCATCTTCCCTCTTTTGCCTAATTCCTTCATCGTAAACATGTATTCTAAACATGATTCACTAGGTTTCTTGCGTCGGGAACTCATCAACTCGTGTATAGCTTTAGCATCGATGTTGTCGGGGAACTCCTTGAGTACTGCAGCTTTGAAATCATCCCAAGTCTTAAAAATGCGCTCCGCTCGAAACCACAGTAACGCCGTTCCCGCCAACGACCGTCTCGCCATCAGCAACTGTTGCAACGGCGTCCACCCACACAGTTCAGAGCTATCCTCCACGTCCTGCACCCACCTGGCCGCAGGATACGTCTTCTCCTGGCCGGTGAACTTCGGAATAAGCCCTTCGGTAAGGTGTAACATTGCCGCACCACAGTCATTTCGCGACGTTCCCATCTTCTCTTCGTCGAAATCTGCTTGTCTGCTGTTACGTCTGGAACCTGGAGACATGTGTACCCCTGGATTCGCTGCAATTCAACGTCTTAACCGTCTTCAAGTTTTGAATGCAGGACTCGTAGGTAGTTACAACCGTAGTCTAACGGTACTTCTTTGTTCGTTAGTAGTCTTCGAAAAATCACACTATTTTCCCGTCTTTTCCTTTTACTTTTGTAGATCTCGCTTCTGACACCACTGTAGGAAGTGGAGGCGAAAGTAAACTCTTGTTACTGATAATTATTATATTTTAGAAAAGAGAATAAAACTACAAGCACGTAACAGCCGTCTTTCAATCGAGCAGATGACAATCGTTCTCCCTCTCCGCCGTCTCAGGTCATTCATGCTATCCCTTTCATACTCGTATACATTATTTATATTTGTCTCATTCACTCACAATACAACATTCTTACGTTCCGTTTCACTCAATCCTACATACATATATGGGATGAGCGGATTTTTATATTATTGTAGTTTTTTAAAAAATTCCAAATTTGGACTTTTTTACATTTTTTCTACTCAGAAAACGAGCTCTTTCGATCCTGATAGAAATTACAGTCTCCCAAAAAAAAATATTTAATTTAGTTATTATTTTTCATACACTTTCTTTGACCGTAACTCAGTAGAACACAAATAATGTATGTATACAATTTTCGGAACACCTTTTTCTGCTAATGAGGATCGAAGGAGCTCGCGATTCTGAGTAGAAAAAAAAAACTCCAATATTATTTTTTATTTTTTTTTCTACTCCCGTACGTCCCGTATTTGTCATTTACATGGTCGTGAACACACCAATAAGCCCCTACATTACAGATGTCAAGATAAGTCTATATTGTCTATTCCCTATAAACGCATTCGGGTTTACACGCAGTGCGTATTTTGCATTTTAAGAAACCTCGTGTATACAAGACTTAATGAAATTCATGGCTGGCAGCCTAATTAAAAAAAAATCTGTTGCACAGTAAACCATAGAGAAGCTTTCTTTTTTTAATTTTGACGTCTCCCGCCCGACCTTGATGATTAATAAAATTGTACTTTACTAAGAATATTTTTAAAATTTACAATTTTATTTAAAAATAAATGTGCGGTCGTAGAAAAAGTATTATATGCAACATTGTTTAACTGAGTCAAAAAATGCTCGAGTCGTCTTTAATAACAATTAAAACAATTTACTGCTTCGCCTCAAATTTTTAACCACGCCACTCACCTTTTTTGACCTCTCTTAAACAAGGGTTGCATAAAATACTATTATGCATTTGTATAAAATTGCATCTACCCTATTATGTTGCGCATAAATGGAATCGCCTGAAATCTATTGGCAGACTATGTGGGCACCCACATGCGGTGCACTTCTCGCGGCCCGTCAGCGACCAGCTCGCGCCACTGTACAGCCGCATCGTGCACCGCCCCACAGACCTGGCCACCATCCGGCGGAGGATCAGGGACGGCGGCATCAGGTAAGGTACAGGCTACCACGATCTACTGATGCGATAGTTTAGGACCTGAGTGCACTTGTCGCGGCCCGTCAGCGACCAGCTCGCGCCACTGTACAGCCGCATCGTGCACCGCCCCACAGACCTGGCCACCATCCGGCGGAGGATCAGGGACGGCGGCATCAGGTAAGGTACAGGCTACCACGATCTACTGATGCGATAGTTTAGGACCTGAGTGCACTTGTCGCGGCCCGTCAGCGACCAGCTCGCGCCACTGTACAGCCGCATCGTGCACCGCCCCACAGACCTGGCCACCATCCGGCGGAGGATCAGGGACGGCGGCATCAGGTAAGGTACAGGCTACCACGATCTACTGATGCGATAGTTTAGGACCTGAGTGCACTTGTCGCGGCCCGTCAGCGACCAGCTCGCGCCACTGTACAGCCGCATCGTGCACCGCCCCACAGACCTGGCCACCATCCGGCGGAGGATCAGGGACGGCGGCATCAGGTAAGGTACAGGCTACCACGATCTACTGATGCGATAGTTTAGGACCTGAGTGCACTTGTCGCGGCCCGTCAGCGACCAGCTCGCGCCACTGTACAGCCGCATCGTGCACCGCCCCACAGACCTGGCCACCATCCGGCGGAGGATCAGGGACGGCGGCATCAGGTAAGGTACAGGCTACCACGATCTACTGATGCGATAGTTTAGGACCTGAGTGCACTTGTCGCGGCCCGTCAGCGACCAGCTCGCGCCACTGTACAGCCGCATCGTGCACCGCCCCACAGACCTGGCCACCATCCGGCGGAGGATCAGGGACGGCGGCATCAGGTAAGGTAGCACAGGACCATGAAAGATTTGTACAGTTACAGTATATCAAATATCACTAACTTGGCGCAAGGACCCGAAGAGGGTCTTGGTTTCCGAGAACACACCATCTGTCTGGCAAGTGCCCCCATTGCCATTTTTAGGGACAGGGTATTTCGTCAAGTTTATTCTTATTTTTTGATTGCCAGGCAAAAGGTGTGGTAATATTAATTATTACAGGAATAAGTTGTAATTGTTGATTAACGGATTATTGAGAAAAAAACCTATACCTGTATAGTGTGTAAGACACAAGGACTTGGAACTTGAACTGATTAACGTGACTGTTATGCATAAGGATTTTACTTAAACAAATTTCTACTAATTCTTTGAAATTTATTTTATAGCTAAAGCCGTGAATAATGTAATTTTTTTGTCTGTGTTTAGCTGATATTTTTTTATATTTGTTTTGTGTATTTTTTTTGTATGTTTCTATTTCAGGGGAGGGAATCCCTTACCTTTTCAGGGGATGTGTATCTACATTTAATCTCTACTACGTTGTCTACGTGACGAATGTGTAGGATTGTGCTAGCCTATCCCAGTGGTAGCATTGTAATCAAAAAGAATTTTTAAACTTATTTCGAAAAAAGGTTGATTATCTCTGAAACCAAGCCGAATCCAGAAAATTTTATATCACATTAAAGACTCCAAATATGGTCAGGAATTCAGCATTAAAATCTTTTGGAATGCACGCGAGCACCCTGTATATCCATTGATAAGAATTTCGTTTCTTTCAATAAGCAATGAAAAGATTCAAATTGGATTGCAACAACTATGTATGTACATTGGGTCTTGATCTTACGAGGATATACAGGGTGGTTTTTATTCACCGGCCGAGCTTAAGGGGGTTAATTCTGAGATCAAATTATGAACTTTCACTACTAAGCCGATAAGTACTCTTTTATATATAGCTGTATTAATGATATAACACGTTCGTCTCCAGTACTGTTTCACTAAGTGCTAATACTATGCCGATCGAAATTATCTGATAGAACTCCTATGCCATTGACACGCATGTGTGACTGAACAGATTGTACTCTTATGTTCGTATTTCTATGGCACTGGCATATGAGGAAGAACTTGATTTATGCTAGTGGCATAAGAATAAGGTTACTCTAATCACGTATGTGTGTCACTGGCAGAGGGCGATTGTGCACCACAATGAATTTTACTGTCCGGCAGACCGAGTTTTCATGGACCGATATGGCATGAAAAAAACGCATGATTGGCTTGTGCACTTGTCCGTCTTTTTACTCGGAGGTGCGGCACAGTAGCATGAAAAAAAACGGATGATTGGCTTGTAAAATCGGATTTTCGGGGACGGTAAAAGTCAGTGCAATTCCGGACGCAGTGCACAAGCATTAACACGTTTTTCATAGCTGTCATCTCGGATCGGAAAAATACTGTCCGGAATGGGGAAAAGTAAAATATCGGACGGTAAAATTACGTATAGTGCACAAGCTACTATATACATTTAATGGCGTGGCATATCGGACCGTAAAAAACCGGACTACCGGACGGTAAAAGTCAGTGTAGTGCACAAACGCCCATGGGAATCAGATTTTGTTGGTCACACACGCTTTGTCACCGGCGTCGATCGTGTTAATGTCGTTATTGGTTTTTCAGGACGACGGCGGAGTTCACACGCGCGTTGCTGCTCATGTTCTCGAACGCGCTCATGTACAACAGCAGCCACCATTTTATTTACCAAATGACGCTCGAGTTTCGGGATGAGGTGAGACCAATTTAACAATTTTTTTAAGTGTTTATTTACATCATCAGCCTATCTCAGTCCACTGCTGGACGTAGGCTTCTCCTACTACATATAGAACTATGCATATAGACGCATTTGGAGGTAAATGCCCATAATCGCCACTAGGGTGCTTCTTATTTTTGCAATTTTGTAGGATGTTCGAAGTACGAAGTTCAAGAAAGGCAAAATGATTACTTGTTTTTTTATTACTTCGGTAGCGGTAGCGACCCCTAATTTTTGTTTATAATAATATAAAAAAACAAACATGGTTTACTTATCAAATAACAAAACGGCATGTTTATTTACACGCTTTTATTTAGTTACTTGTCCCAACATTTGTCTGTCCGTTATCAAATCTTGTTAGGTTTTTTTCAGTCAATTAGCCCACCTAACGAAGTCCAAAAGTTGCCTGTCGGGGGAAATAACTCGTGTATAAGCGAATTTTGGCATAGTTGTAGGGAATGGTATATTAAACCACATACTAAAAGTGCTGCTGGTTAGGGGTGGAGCTAACGGGGGGAGGGGGGTGTAATGGTCCTTATTTTGAATTTTTCGTAAATAACTCGTAAACCGTGGCTTATAGCAAAAAACGTACTACTACATAAGTAATCTACAAAAAATCCTCTACAAAAAAAGTATACGCATGTTCACTCTGGGATCAATATGTCATGAGATAAGGAAGCAAGAAGATGGACACAATAGAAATAAACACATTTGTTTAAGTAGGTATGGCACATACAGAATGCTCGCGAGCATTCCAAAAGATTTTAATGCTCAATTCCTGACCATATTTAGAGTCTTTAATGTTACATAAAATTTCCTGGATTCGGCTTGGTTTCAGAGATAATCAACCTTTTTTTCGAAATAAGTTTTTCGACGTTACTCGTCATAAAACTTCTTTTTGATTACAATGCTACCACGATGTGTTTTAATATTACCACACCTTTTGCCTGGCAATCAAAAAATGGGAATAAACTTGACGAAATAACCAGTCCCTAAAAAAAATATTAAAATAAAACTTATTTCGAAAAAAAGGTTGATTATCTCTGAAACCAAGCCGAATCCAGGAAATTTTATGTAACATTAAAGACTCTAAATATGGTCAGGAATTGAGCATTAAAATCTTTTGGAATGCTCGCGAGCATTCTGTATGTGCCATACCTACTTAAACAAATGTGTTTATTTCTTTAGTGTCCATCTTCTTGCTTTCTTATCTCATGACACATTGATCCCAGAGGAAACATGCGTATATCTTTTTTGTATAGAATTTTATGTAGATTACTTATGTAACTACTAGAACGTTTTTTGCTATAAGCCACGGTTTACGAGTTATTTACGAAAAATTAAAAATTAGGACCTTTACACCCCTCTCCCCCCGTTAGCTCCACCCCTAACCACCAGTACTTTTAGTATGTGGTTTAAAACACCATTCCCTACAACTATGCCAAAATTCGCTTATACACGAGTTTTTTCCTCTGAGTTTCCTTCGTTTGGTGTACTAAATTATTGAGATGAGATTTTGATTTCATATGTGTGACCTTAGTCATCGCTAGTTATCTTATTTAATAAGCAACTTTCTAACCTAAAACTGGACGTTTCAAACTGCTATTTCCTTGGTTAAAAACAAAAAATGTCATGTGAAATAATAACATTTTACATTTTAGAAATACGTACTCACATACCAAGGTGATAGGAAAACGTAGAGTTATAGAGTAAAAAGTATAGTTAGAATAGAAAGTTGTTTAGTTAATAAAGCAACGAACGATGTAAACCTGCCGACAATTCAATATACATAATTAGAATCACTAAACTTTTTACTGCCAATGACTATAGTCAGGACATTTCGTGTCCCACACACCAACGACTTGATATCATTACAATTCAAAATAAAATGCCCTTTCATTCGTTAATACAAAGTTCACATTTGTTTACGTGCAATTTGTTGCTTGGCGTGGTGTGGTTGCACGCATTTTTTTTTTTCACATCACCTATTCGAATACAGGTCTTTTCTTCCCTGCTAGGAGGGATCAAAATGGCACTTTTCTGTTCAAGGACATTCTATTGCCAGCCTAAAAAATAAACCATGAATAATGAAAATAAATAATAACGAATCCATTATGCGCAAAAATATGAAATATGTCTATTATTTTTGTCTTTGGCGTTAACCTTTGAATCCCTCACTACGCTTCGGATTCCACTTTAGAATCCATCGCTTAATTCGGGATTCAATATACGCCCTCACCGGAATGTCGTTTTGATACCTTGTAACGGCAGTGAAAAAATTGATATATTTCTTTAAAACCATTCTTGAATGAATCCATGGCAGGCCCTCCGAGAGCTGTCCCTCCTCACAACAGCGGAGCAGCACCCGGACAGCCCCCTCCCGCCCTTCCTTCGGCGCAGCGCCCCCCCGCCGCCCCCCGCGCCCTCGGTACCACCCCTACCGCCCTCGCCACCCACCGCCCCTCGAGTGAGCGCGCCACGACGGGAGGTCATCAAGACACTGGAGATAGTCGGTAATGCTAGTTTTTAAGCTAACATGGATAGCTTTATCACTACATATCGTCGGTTGACAACCAAAACTCACTATAAAAACTGTCACTATTCTTAGCAATGTCGTATGTCAGTATTGAATGAGAACTGTGATACGAGCTTTATTTCAAGTAGGTATTTGTTACTTAGTGCGTTTTACTTGTCAACTGACAATATTATAAAATAAAATCACTTTTTCTGTCCCTATATCCCTTTGTACGCTTAAATCTTTAAAACTACGCAACGAATTTTGATGAGATTTTTTTAAATAGGTACAGTAATTCAAGAGGAAGGTTTTTATGTAGGTAAAGTACCCGTGCGCAACCGGGGCGCTAGTATTATACTAAACTTAAAAACTGAATCGGATTCCTATATACGTAAAAAAAATACCAAAGATGGCGAAATGTCTCAGTGACACGTGTTATCGTCATTGTAACGTATCAGAAAAAAAAACAACCTTTTGGTAACCTAACCAGGTTTCTTAAACTTGTAATTACACATTACGAGACTATTCATTGGTACTACAAATGTTAGTTATTGCCATTGTAATTTAAAATTTTCTCCTGTAAAACAATTAAAGTAAATATCTTCTGTTTTTTGCGAGAAGCATTTAAATAAGATTTATTTTTAGTTAAGGATTAGAATTAAATGTTGTTTTTAACATTCTAGATAAAATAAGCAGCTACCTTTAATATTTACAGAAGTGAAAATTTACCGAAACACCTAATATTTCATTTGAATGGCTAGTATTGGAATCTAAATAGGTTTTCAGGTATAAGTTCAACGGTTATAGATGTATACCTAATAAATAATAATAATATTAAAATCATTCACTCCTCAGACAAGACACCTGCCAGCGGATATCCGTTAGCGGAGCACCCCCGAAAACGGCCTAAATGGGACTGCCCCGTCGAGGATGAATACCTAATAGCGAAAAAATACAAAAATAGTGTAGTTGTGTTATTATAGGCACCATGTTGGACACTTACCCCCTTTTTGGCCGTTTTCACAAAACATTGTTGAAAACACTTTGTTATTTAATTTCCAGGACAAGTTTAAGCTTATTCGACTCAGAATCACGAGCTTTTTCGATTCTGCTAGGAGTAAAAAATACAATAATATTTTTCAACAGTTTTCATTCCTTCCATTACGCTACCGCCTTTGAACATCTATGAAAAAACGGTATCGTAATGGAAAATGCATTTTGAGACATTTTTTTCTCCTATTAGAATCGAAAGAGCTCGTGATCCTGAGTAGAACCAGCCCAAACTTGTCCGAATTAAATAACAAAGTGATTTCAACAACGGTTTGTGAAAACGCCCTTTTACATCTTGTAACGGGATATTCCCATCTGTTATCACCTGATACCAGTGGTATAGGTGTAAAGTTAAGAAATGCTACTGATGTATGTGGTTGTAATCGAGCCGTATAAGCATTTGTTTTGTTTGTATTCGCATTTTAAACAATTGTCACCAATTTGGTGGTACTGGAAATAATGGTTAGTGGGCAAAATATTCACAGTTAGTCCACTGGTGTCAGATGGGTGGTAACAGGTGGGAATAACCCCTTCAAATGTTATCTCTTTCGGTCTTATCAATATAAATAAATAAATATCTTGGGACATCTAACACAAATCGACCTAGTCCCACGGTAAGCTCATTAAAGCTTGAGATGTAGGTACTAGGCGACGATATATAAATAATAAATAGATACACATAGATACTTAAAGACAGCCATGACCAAGGACCAAATATTTGTGATAAATAAATACACAAATAATGCCCTAGCCGGGATTCTAACCCGGAACCTCCAGCTTCGTGGGCAGGGTCACCGCCAACTAGGCTACGGAGGTTGTTAAAAGACCGACAGGGACAAACAATACTTAGCGGCTTGCTAAGTTAAGACACGTTTATTTAAAGGGGGTGTTTCAGTTTATCTGTCTGAATAAATTTACAATGCATTTGACGGTTGTAGATAAATTGTATTTCGATGGCGATAAAAATGATGACCATGATTTTATTTCTCAAACGATATTAAAATGTATAATTATTGTAATTTGAATCTTTGCCAAATTCAGGCAGCAATGTTTTTTAAATGTAAATCGTTAATTAGTTATGCCAATTGTGCAACTCTAGTTGTAAGAAATAAACGTGATATTTGATTTTAATTTGCCTCTTTTTTATCAATAACAAACTTACTTTTGGTAACCATTAACAATAGTGGGGACCCGTTGATCCCAACGCCAACTTAACCAAATAAAGCCTATTTAACCCTTAAATGCATAGTGATGTATATATGCATCATGTATTCTTGACTCTATAGATAGCATGTCAGAATTCAAATTTGAATAAATCTTTGTCAAGGTCATGCATTTAAGGGTTAAAGAAAGTTGTATTGAAAAGATTTTCATAAAAACTATAAGGGTTCCGTTTTTGCCATTTTGCCAATTTGGATGGCCATAGTAGTATAGTAGACATACTAGATATGTCAGATTAGTGTATTTTTTCGGAAAAAATATTGTTTTTCTATGGACCGCTCAAACAGGCCAACCTTTCATTGAAATGATATGTCAAGCTTAGCACATGATTTGTGCGAGAGTTTGTCGCCGCGAGATAGTTTATCTATCCCTATTTTATTAATACCGTTAGTGAAAGACGGGAAGTCTACTTCACTGCGACATACTGTCACACCATCACCAATCATGTGCTAAGCTTACTGATAAATGTATTTTTTTCAGAAAAAATATTTTTGTATGGACCGCTCAAATAGAATACTTCCCGATTCGCCGGATTCCTGTTTCGCCGGATTCCTGTTTCGCCGGATTCTTGATTCGCCGGGTTTATTTGATTAAGAAATACTACAGAAATATCGCGGTTTTACCTAATAAAAGGTAGATGTAGATAAGCAGATCATTTCATGCAATAAGAAAATATAAGCACATTTCTTTTACCTGGATGATTTAATGTATATTCATATTTCCGACGAAACAAGAATCCGACGAAACAAGAATCCGGCAAAACAGGAATCCGACGAATCGGGAAGTATTCCTCAAATAGGGCAACCTTTCATTAAATTATAAATGGTTTTTTAGTACAGATGGTGTATTTTTTAGGCTCTAGTGCGAGAAGTGTGTCATTTTACGTCAGGTTTGAAACTTCGGAGGGCCATCTGTACTAAAAAACGTCGTACGAGACACGTGCAAAAACGAAATTCTTAACTCGTTTCGATTTAAAACACGACCGATAGGAAGTCACTGAACATCGCCACTCGTTTCGAATTTCATGTTTTTCGCACTTGTGTCGTAATATAATTTATTGCAAAAAGTACGTTTCTCCTTTTTCCTAATCAGTAAACGATATTGAGCGGGTCCTTAATGGTGCGGCCCCACTGAGGCGGAGAGGGGCGGAGATGTGCAAAATTGGCCAATGAGACCGCATCACAGTGTTTCGAATTTTGAATTTGAAGAATTGGTCAATTTTGCACATCTCCGTTCCTCTCCGCCTCAGTGGAGCCACACCCTAAAAGTATCAAAAACGTGGTAAATAAAGATTTTGGCGCCGTCTAAAGTTACTACGGGTATAGAGGAACAAATAAAACACCATATTCATCTATAATATACATTTCACTTATCGTTTACATACAACCTGCCGACGGTTATAATACTCTTATTAGTTCGTACAAACTTCGTCATAATCATACAATTTCATAATCATCGTCAAAAATGGGTTCACGCTAAAGCGCGCTGTTCATAGGAGCGTTCTGTAAAGCCTCCATCAGATATATGCGAGCGGCCATGGTGGTCAAAAACATCTGAACATGCAACGACAATGACAGAGACCTGGGTGCTTAGCCAAGTTGCCAATCGCTAACGCTTAGTAGCGTATCGTAGTTTTCCCTCTCTTTCATAGTAGTGCGACAAAGACAGTTAGCCTTTCGTTTACGATTGACGATCAAACGTTAGCGATTTGCAACTTGTCTAAGCATCCTGATCAGATATTTATGAACTGGTCGCTTCGATATATCTGAAAACGACTGTACCATTGCTGAAGAGACCGCGGTAGCAGCCTGAGCAGGGTACTTAGACAAGTTTGCCAATCGCTAACGCTTAGTCGTCAATCGTAAACGAACGGCTAACTGTCTTTGTCGCACTAATATGTAAGAGTGATAGAGAGGGAAAACTACGATACGCTACTAAGCGTTAGCGATTGGCAACTTGGCTAAGCATCCAAGCCTCTCATGGCGTTACATATTTTTGAGCTTCGTGGTCGCTCAGATATACAGGTAAATTCACTAAAGCTGGCACGAATGGAATGAATGAAATGAATGACATCTATCATTGTGTGTATGCGGTCGTCCTATACCCACCTGTATCTACTGTCATTAAGAAATCCACACATAGATACTTTTTGTCACTTACTCGATCCATTCGTGCCAGCTTTATTGAATTTACCTGTATCTGATGACGATTTTACTAAATTATCATACGCTGGCCTTTCTAGTTTTACCACAGTCATCATAAAAATCCGGTTTTGTCAACCTTTTTCCAGGTATCAGGTATCTTGAGTCATGAGCAGGAGTGAACAGGGTATAGTTCTAGAAATATAAATTGAATGTTTATTTTTACTATTTATGTAGGTAGAAAGTTACCAATTTATATGTCACGAACTATACTAGAGTCACGATGAGCAACTTTCACTTCGGTGACAACTGAGAAATTGCTTTCTGTCTTTTAGAAAGTGACAAACAATACTTATTAGCTTGCTAAGTTAAGAGACATTTATGAAGGGGTATGTCTATTAAACTTGAGTCTTATTGATCTGTATTACAAATCAGACTTATAAATTGCTTTTATTGCTATACAATAATAAAGCGAACATATAACTGTCATTTACAAGGTAAAAAAATTATAAATCTGTTGCATGCAACAGTTTTACAATATGTTAGTCATTAATAAAAAAACCTGGCCAAATACGAGTCGGACCCGCGCACGAAGGATTCCGTACCATTATAAATCACAAAAAATCACGTTTGTTGTATGGGAGCTCGCTTAACCGATTCGTTGCGTGTTCCATTTTCAAAAACTTTTATCTATGGCGGCGAACATTTTTTTCATGATAGGCCAAGCGTGCCTTACGCCATAGAATATGATGCCACATCTATCGTGTCATACGCCATTCGTTAAAAACATTCATGACACGCGTCCGCACTGAAACGGTTAAATATGTATTGTATTCCACTTTTAAGTATTTGTTGTTATAGCAGCAACAGAAATACAGCATTTGTGGAAATTTCAACTGCCTAACTAGCACGGTTCACGAGATACAGCCCGGCAACAGACGGACAGACAGCGGAGACTTAGTAATAGGGTCCCGTTTACCCTATGGGTACGGAACCCTAAAACTAGCCAATAAAATAAGAAAGAGCGAATAAGCAAAAAGTTTTACACTATTTCGAAAGTCGCTTTGAGATGCATTTCACATTTTTACCCCATGAAGGCTTCATTCGTATATTCAAGAAATCATTTACAAATACAATATTTGTATACCGACTTCGATATCATCGCTGAAAACATAAAATCAGTGATGCATCGTTATAATTATAAATAAGGCACAAAATTTTTAAAATATTATAAGCCTTACAATTCCTTCTAGTCAAAATCGATTCGTCAGTCGTCTGTGAACATATTCGACACCGGTGTATAGGTATTACCGTAAAGCCAACTAACTATAGTCCAAACGCTCTAAAACTTAATCTTAAATCTTCCTTTGGGTGTAATTGTTACATTAATCGTGCTATTCATAGACAAAAACTCGTCATTAACACGTTTGCCTCCGGTACTGTTTCACGAAGTGCTAATACTATGCCGATTGAAATTATCTGATAGAAATCCTATGCCAGTGACACGCATGTGTGACCGAAAATATTGTACTCCTACGCCGGCACTTGTGTCAAAAATGTTCGTAATTCTAGGGCACTGGCATAAGAGTAAGAACTTGATTTATGCTAGTGGCATAACAATAAGATTACTTTGATCACGTATGTGTGTCACTGGCATAGGAGTACAGTTTTTTCGGTCACATATGCGTGTCGCCGGTGTCGAACGTATTAATAATTTAAAATAAAACTTGGACAAAGCCAAAAAAGAAGATTGGGACCGATGCTTATTAGGAGTTGAGATTGTGGAGTATAGTTGGGTGGTTTTATGGTATAGGAAAAGTTACTACCATTTGGGAATATTCCCCACCCAGTTTTGGGTACAGGTAAATTCACCAAAGCTGGCACGCCAACCTGTATCTACTGTCATTAAGACATCCACACATAGATACTTTCTGTCACTTACTCGATCTTTTTGTGCCAGCTTTGATTAATTTACCAGTATCTAAGTTATCGGAAGCGGCACTATCGTGGTAACACATCTGTGATCGATATAGCATTAGCACTTAGTGAAAGAGTACCGGGATCGAACGTGTTAAGAACTAATCAGGGTCTGACTTCATTTGGTACAACACTCAGTTGGCTTTGGACTGCATATAGAACACGGCATGGTTAGTATCACGCGTAATTTTACAGATGTCATTTTGAAATAAGGAGTGTCTTTTCAAAAGGACTTAAATTCCACTCTGGCAATAAGGGCTATGTTTTCATAAGATAAATAATCTAATTGACAACGTGGAAATAAGCCCTTTTGCAGAGCTATTCCCCAATTGGGTCTAAATTATTTCCGTTGTCTTATTTCTATACTCTGTCACGTTTTTAGATTCTGTTTCCACTCAGTTTATTAAAAAAATCCGGTGCTCTTGTATTTCATTTTCACGCTAGATTTTAATCCATACATCAGAAATTGAAAACAAAACATCATCTCATACAAAAATCACCACTGCGTCACGTTTTTTAGGGACACAAAATAAGATAACGAAAAGAATTTTGACCCAAATGTCACATTCAAGGTATTGTCATTAATACAATTTAGTATTACAATTTTATTATGTCTCTTGAAAAAGTGTAGAGCTCTCCGAGGCTTGTCAAAAATGTGTAAGTTTAACGCCTTTTTATTCAAAATGGCCGGCGTAATAATATATATTACTTTCACTAGAGCCACAAAATTAATTTTGACTTATCTTAGTATTCCATATCCATGATTTAAGTCAAAAGCTGAGCAAGTTATTTGTGAAAGTTTTAAGATGCACTTATGCGTAGATAGTACAGGGTGAACGATATGAAGTGTTACCAATTTCAAAGGACTGCGATTTTTTAGTTACAACAATTTATTACTAGAAGTAAGAAAAAACAAGAGAAAAATATTACATTTTGTGGTTAAATTTACTTTTAGTCAATATGACTACCTTTTGCCTTGACTATGGTCTTAAAATGGTAAAAAATATTTGCTCGCAGCACGTTTGTGATCCAGTGGTAGTGGTATGTGCCAGTGAAATACGATCGCTTTCTTCATTGCATTTATACTAGTATGTTTAATTGCTCTCGCCTTTCTCTTCAAAAAAGACCAGATAAAAAGTCAGAAACTCACGATACTGAAGAAATGACACGTTAAATTCGGTTTTCAGCCATTTTTGGTTCTTACGAGCTTTATAAGCCAAAGCTCAGTCTCGTTCTTATGTTTGCGGTCTACAACCCAAATGTTAGCGTGCCTAAGATTTCAATGCGGTGTCCAAAACATATTCCCGATAATAAGCCGCTATTACTTTGACACCACACTTAATAAAAATCTACTTGGTAACACTTCATATCGTTCACCCTGTATATGCATCTTGTATATGACTTTGTCTCAAGGTGCAGGTATAAACTTAGCTAAACGTCAGTAATTTGTGGTGTATTTTGCCACGCGGCTGTCACGGCAAACAAAATATAGATTGTCCTCTTTAGACTATTCACATATCTTTGTCTATAAGTTACTGATATTATTGTTTACTATATTATTTCTTGGGTATGCTGTTTGGAAGATTCTGGATTTTGTGTTGTGCTCTTCGATTTGTGGCTTGACTCGTGGTAACCTGTGAATAAAGATAATTTTATATAAATACGGAAAAACTCCAATACGGTCCTAAGGCACTAGTCTCACCGTGAGCTACTAAGCTATGAACTATCGGCTGTAAACACGAACAAAAGATACGCACTCGCGTGTAAATAAAAGAGACACGACGTTACCAGCTATTAGCTATCACCGCCGGGCGAGTATCGCCGTGTCTCGTTTTTTTACACGGACGTGTGTATCTTTGGTTCGTGTTCATAGCCGATAGTTCATAGCTTAGTAGCTCGCGGTGAGACCAGTGCCTAACTAGTAAATATCATTTTAGCGGCTCACAAATTCCTTTCAGATAAAATTATCATTGCTTTTCTCCAGGCATATAAAAGAAATAGGACAAAAAATTTACAGTACTGGTCAAAAATTTAAGTTCGTACCACGTTTTTGATACGAATTGTAACTTCAAATCAAAAAATTATAATTTCACTTGCCTATGGATTATTACCGGATCCGATGTATCAAATTGTTTTGATTTTATGGAAAATAAGGTTATTTTGTATCACGGAGTGAACTTAAACTTTTGTTCGGTACTGTATCTGACAGATATTTTATCGGTAAATGCAGTGAGTATTGTATATCAGATATATTGTAGCGTATCTGACTGAATACGCCTCTATTGGCATAACGGTGGTGGCATGTTCAGATATATTTTTTTTTAATTTAAGTTCCGGATGCTATGCTATATGTCGGAGACATGCTTCAGTTGGCGCAGACGTGTACGACATGTCGAGTCATCGAACGTCTGAATAGTCTTATTTACAATAAGAATGGTCTTATTTGCAATGTTTTCATTTAATTTGTTAAGAGTTATAAAATCTAGAAAACGATAAGCAATGTTTTGCTTGAGATGTTCTTTGCTTGGCCCATGTAGGTAGACATTAAACGTCATGTTGATATCTACCCGCCTATGAAGCAGGTAGTTTGGAGCTGACATTATAAAAGGTCACTAGCGCAGTGTACAAGGATTCATTCTTGATTTAGAGTTGGAATAAAGCATTCCAGGGTTGAGTAAATGATGCATGGACGCAAGCTTATAACTCTCCAGTCGTTTTCTATCAGTATAGTTTATAGTGTTGTAAATAGTCTTGTTTTAAGTGTGTACTTGTTGTGATTATTTAAAGTTTGGAAAATGTAAGACCGTCTGAGTTTCTTGCTGGTTCTTCTCACGACAGAGGTTTATCATTTGTGAACCAGTATAATAAAATATTGTAATTTACCTTGTGTTTAATTATGTGCGTCCATGCATAGTATACACCTTTGTAAGTAGATACGATCAGTAGATAGAAATTAAAATATTCGCCCCCCCCCCGTTTCTCGGCTGTCCCTCAGACATCAGAAAGCGGGATGTTGACTAATCGCCTACAATAAGTGGTGATGGTAAATGTACCACACGTAAAGAGTGAGGTTTGAAATCATCGACAGTCGGTAAGGTTGAACTATCGTTTCTTTTTTATTTGGTGTAAGGTGTAAACCACTCGTATCTTTTGAAGCAAAGTCTGTTTCGAGACGTAATTTGAGATATCAAGTTAGTTTTTTATGGAATTTCTATTGTTGCAATACGTGTGGGTAGGTATCTCACCCACTTCACAAAAAAAAAACAGTAATTTGAATAATTTCAAAGAATATCATGGCTCATACTTGTTACTTTTCTGACTTTTGAAATACTACCAGTTCTGAAATACGGGCAAGTAACCCGTGGTTTTGTTTTGTGGTCTACCAAAAATTGATTAGAGATTTCGTATGCCTGTTTTTTTAAGTTTTCTATGCGTGTGAAATTTATGTTACAGAATGTTTCGTGATGATTTCGTTCGTGATGAATTGATGATACTGATGACTATGTTGTGGCAATGAAACGAGCTCAGAATGTTTCAATTTCAAGAACAACACGTTCATAGTAGCCAGAAGTTCCGTTCATGACGACTATGCTGTTGCGATGAAACTACCACAATTTCTTGTGAAACGTCCAGGAAATGAAGGAGAATAAAGACTCCAGCTCTTCGGGAGTTGCTTTTGGAGCAACGGATGTACAAGGACAGGTTTCGTTCCAATTGTTTTAATGCAAAATTCGAAGCATTAATTTAAAGAAATAACAGTTTGACATTTCTATTTTTAGCGTGAAGTTTTTATGTTCTCAAAAAAAGTTTTATTATCTGCGAGATTAACTTGGTTGTAATAAAGTGAAGCCCATTATTATTTTAATACAAAGTTAAAAAGATACCAATACCCTAACCTCAACTTTTTATTTTTGTGATCAGGTTAAGTTGAGAGCTCGCGTGCAAAATATCTCTGTCATAAAACTGATACCGTACAATTTGATGATTACAGTTCAACATGGTGAATTGGAGCGAGCTGCCGGCCTGCAAGTTATTGCTGTCATCATGTCCCGACGGCGTACCAGAGGCTGATGACTGGTGTCGCTGCTGCCTACCGTGAACACGTGGTGCAGCGCGTGGTGTAGACACGTTGTCAATTCGGTGAGGTGTTCACATTTTGTTGAGCTATTTGAGCCCTGAGCTAATGTTGTTGAGTCATCGAGGGCTTCTACCCTTTCGATTCTATAGAGTTAAAACTTGAGCAAGAAATGCAACATTAAAACTAAATTAGACAGCGATAACGTAAGGTTACGCAAGTTTATTAAAGACTTTAAAGTTTTATTAAACGCATTGAGATCTATTTTAACAATTTCTGATATAAGATGATGATGATGGTGATGATGATGATGATGGTGATGATGATGGTGATGGTTGTGATGATGATGATGATGAGGATGATGATGATGATTGTGGTGGTGATGATGATGTAGATGATGATGATGATGATGATGATGATGATGATGGTGGTGATGATGATGATGGTGGAGATGGTGGTGATGATGATGATGGTGGAGATGATGGTGATGATGATGATTATGGTTATGATGATGATGGTGGTTATGATGAAGATGGTGGTTATGATGATGATGGTTGTTATGATGATGATGGTTGTTATGATCATGATGGTGGTTATGATGATGATGATGGTTATTGTGATGATGATGGTGGTTATGGTGATGATGATGATAATCATTTCTTATTATTTGGACCGTCAATAGTTTCAGTTTGACTACCTTAGTTCAATTAAAATGGTGGGTACTAGAATTAGTCATTATAGTTTACAATCGTATAGTTTGCAATCGTGGAATGAAACTATTTACATTTTTGTTGGGTTCAGTTTTCTCGGACTACATACACCATTTATCATTCGTAGTCGTAGGTGTAAAATCGGATCTATTTTTCCGTCTCAGTGCGGCCACGACTGTGAGTGGCGTGCGTTTGGTTTAATGGTGTAAGTGGTCAATGCGTTTTGATTGTCCGACAGCCATGGAGGTGGTTGTTAAGACTCTATTGCTCGGTGTAGCATCTGGAGTATTGTAACTGCTGTGAGTACTGCAACCCATTTGTTGTTTTTGTTGAAGTGAAGTGTTTCATTTTTACTATTGTAGAACTATGTCGGTTACTAGCTAGTAAAGTGGTCAGTACATAGATAGACTGGCTAGTCTGTTTCAAATGTTAATGAAGTTGATTTTAATTCCCTTAGTTGGTTAAATGAGTACCTAAAGAAAATATGATACTGCATTACGGCATTTAATTTTCTATTAACTACTTTAAATGTGGAAAGGGTAATTGTTAAATTTAATGAGTTCTTACGTCATTTGAGCTTTCAATAGACTGAGAGCAAGTTCGATGGATTGAGCGTGATCAAATAATCGCATCGGAAGTTCCGGAGCATGTAAAAGGTGCACGTGAACTGCTTTTTATGTGCAGTATACTCTTTGCGAAGAGTAGCACTTATGCGGCTGAAATGGTTAACTTCTGATGGGTTATTGGATCCTAACAAGCCCATGGACAGAAATTGAATCGGGTGCATGGTTATGGTGTAACCTGGTTGAGTAACTACGTTTTTGTTTGAGTCGAGGGATTGACTCTTTAGTTTAAATCATTTTGACTTTTAATTGGTAAAACAGAACTTGGTTTTCAAGAAATGTAACTGAGTGATATTTGATGACGTGATGATAGATGTGAATTTTTGGTATACCGTTACGTTCTGGGGGTAAAAATGTGCCGGGGTGTTAATTGCCTAAAGACTGGCATGATTTTTGACATTGTCTTGTCAAAATCCCAAACGTGATGACGAATGTTGTAAATCGTATGTTGGGCAAAGTAATAAGTTGGCTTCAGAGTATGCCCACAGTCAGTTTGGTGACTGTGGATGGTTTTCGTACAATCATGTGATGATTGTAGACAGTGTTCCTGGGTACCTAGCTGAGGTCGTGGATGAAGTGTGCCTACAGTATAATGGTGACTGTAGATGGTATTCCTGCGTACCTCGCTGAGGTCGTAGATGAAGTGTTCCTACAGTATTAATGGTGACTGTAGATGGTATTCCTGCGTACCTTGCTAAGGTCGTGGATGATGCGTTTGCCAACAATGTTGTTGAGAGTTAGTGTTCTTGCAAACTTTACTTACTCAGGTCAGTCAGTTAAACTCAGGTCAGTCAGTGACCGCGCTGACGGTTATAGATGTGTCCGTGTACTTTACTCGGATAGCGGGTGTTTTGTGACATGTTGATGACTGTAGATTGTTTTTCTGTGTACATTGCTGAGGTTATGGGCGATGAGTTTGCTTACAGTATTTCTGATAACTGTTGGTGGTATACCGTGCCTTGCTAAAGTGGTGGATGTGTATAGAGTCATGTGGACGATTGTAAGATGTTCCTACGATCCTCTAACAGATTATAGAAGAGGAGTATGAAATGATTGTGTGTAAAATTGTTTCAAATTTGATTTCGTAAAATGTAATAGTAGTCCTTTCTATCCCATTATGTATTGAGGTCAGAATGGGTCGACCGTACCAGAGGCTTGATCGTAGCCGTAGCCCGTTGTGTCTGCCTGTGAGTAGTCCGTGGGTACGCGGTGCGCGACGGGCTCTGGCGGAGGTCGCGTTTTAGAGACCGTAGTGTCATAGGGATGAATCGGCGATCCCTTGGGGATGCGCGTAGTGTGTGTGGTTATGTGATAACCAATAGGCCACGAATGACATTATGTTCCTCCGAAAGTTTTCTGTAATGTTTTACGTAAAATGTGGCTACGAAAGCCAGATGATACTTGTTTGCTCTAGATTTAAAATTGGTGGTAATTAATTGACCATAAGTGATCCTAAATTCAGTTGCAAAGATTAAAATTATTTTTCTTGAGTTGAGATGATTTTACGTAGACAGATAATTTGGTCAGGAGTGACCGAGTGGTAACAAAGACTACTGGTGTACGTGTTTGTTTCAGATACAAGCGAGGACGCTTGTCTTGTCAGTATGGCCGTGTCGGAGACATGCTTCAGTTGGCGCAGACGTGTACGACATGTCGAGTCATCGAACGTCTGAATAGTCTTATTTACAATAAGAATGGTCTTATTTGCAATGTTTTCATTTAATTTGTTAAGAGTTATAAAATCTAGAAAACGATAAGCAATGTTTTGCTTGAGATGTTCTTTGCTTGGCCCATGTAGGTAGACATTAAACGTCATGTTGATATCTACCCGCCTATGAAGCAGGTAGTTTGGAGCTGACATTATAAAAGGTCACTAGCGCAGTGTACAAGGATTCATTCTTGATTTAGAGTTGGAATAAAGCATTCCAGGGTTGAGTAAATGATGCATGGACGCAAGCTTATAACTCTCCAGTCGTTTTCTATCAGTATAGTTTATAGTGTTGTAAATAGTCTTGTTTTAAGTGTGTACTTGTTGTGATTATTTAAAGTTTGGAAAATGTAAGACCGTCTGAGTTTCTTGCTGGTTCTTCTCACGACAGAGGTTTATCATTTGTGAACCAGTATAATAAAATATTGTAATTTACCTTGTGTTTAATTATGTGCGTCCATGCATAGTATACACCTTTGTAAGTAGATACGATCAGTAGATAGAAATTAAAATATTCGCCCCCCCCGTTTCTCGGCTGTCCCTCCGACATATATATTTGATGGTGATCGCACTAGAAGTAGAGTACCTGGTCTAGACGGGGCGTGGGTGTGTGTGCGGGTGTGTGTGTGCGTGGGGGTGGGTGGGGCGCTGCACGGGCCCGAAGCGGTCGTCGGGGGGCGAGTTGCAGTGTTGGACGACAGTTGGGAGGTTCTACGGTAGAACAGTACCTGGTCTAGACGGGGCGTGGGTGTGTGTGCGGGTGTGTGTGTGCGTGGGGGTGGGTGGGGCGCTGCACGGGCCCGAAGCGGTCGTCGGGGGGCGAGTTGCAGTGTTGGACGACAGTTGGGAGGTTCTACGGTAGAACAGTACCTGGTCTAGACGGGGCGTGGGTGTGTGTGCGGGTGTGTGTGTGCGTGGGGGTGGGTGGGGCGCTGCACGGGCCCGAAGCGGTCGTCGGGGGGCGAGTTGCAGTGTTGGACGACAGTTGGGAGGTTCTACGGTAGAACAGTACCTGGTCTAGACGGGGCGTGGGTGTGTGTGCGGGTGTGTGTGTGCGTGGGGGTGGGTGGGGCGCTGCACGGGCCCGAAGCGGTCGTCGGGGGGCGAGTTGCAGTGTTGGACGACAGTTGGGAGGTTCTACGGTAGAACAGTACCTGGTCTAGACGGGGCGTGGGTGTGTGTGCGGGTGTGTGTGCGCGTGGGGGTGGGTGGGGCGCTGCACGGGCCCGAAGCGGTCGTCGGGGGGCGAGTTGCAGTGTTGGACGACAGTTGGGAGGTTCTACGGTAGAACAGTACCTGGTCTAGACGGGGCGTGGGTGTGTGTGCGGGTGTGTGTGTGCGTGGGGGTGGGTGGGGCGCTGCACGGGCCCGAAGCGGTCGTCGGGGGGCGAGTTGCAGTGTTGGACGACAGTTGGGAGGTTCTACGGTAGAACAGTACCTGGTCTAGACGGGGCGTGGGTGTGTGTGCGGGTGTGTGTGTGCGTGGGGGTGGGTGGGGCGCTGCACGGGCCCGAAGCGGTCGTCGGGGGGCGAGTTGCAGTGTTGGACGACAGTTGGGAGGTTCTACGGTAGAACAGTACCTGGTCTAGACGGGGCGTGGGTGTGTGTGCGGGTGTGTGTGCGCGTGGGGGTGGGTGGGGCGCTGCACGGGCCCGAAGCGGTCGTCGGGGGGCGAGTTGCAGTGTTGGACGACAGTTGGGAGGTTCTACGGTAGAACAGTACCTGGTCTAGACGGGGCGTGGGTGTGTGTGCGGGTGTGTGTGTGCGTGGGGGTGGGTGGGGCGCTGCACGGGCCCGAAGCGGTCGTCGGGGGGCGAGTTGCAGTGTTGGACGACAGTTGGGAGGTTCTACGGTAGAACAGTACCTGGTCTAGACGGGGCGTGGGTGTGTGTGCGGGTGTGTGTGTGCGTGGGGGTGGGTGGGGCGCTGCACGGGCCCGAAGCGGTCGTCGGGGGGCGAGTTGCAGTGTTGGACGACAGTTGGGAGGTTCTACGGTAGAACAGTACCTGGTCTAGACGGGGCGTGGGTGTGTGTGCGGGTGTGTGTGTGCGTGGGGGTGGGTGGGGCGCTGCACGGGCCCGAAGCGGTCGTCGGGGGGCGAGTTGCAGTGTTGGACGACAGTTGGGAGGTTCTACGGTAGAACAGTACCTGGTCTAGACGGGGCGTGGGTGTGTGTGCGGGTGTGTGTGTGCGTGGGGGTGGGTGGGGCGCTGCACGGGCCCGAAGCGGTCGTCGGGGGGCGAGTTGCAGTGTTGGACGACAGTTGGGAGGTTCTACGGTAGAACAGTACCTGGTCTAGACGGGGCGTGGGTGTGTGTGCGGGTGTGTGTGTGCGTGGGGGTGGGTGGGGCGCTGCACGGGCCCGAAGCGGTCGTCGGGGGGCGAGTTGCAGTGTTGGACGACAGTTGGGAGGTTCTACGGTAGAACAGTACCTGGTCTAGACGGGGCGTGGGTGTGTGTGCGGGTGTGTGTGTGCGTGGGGGTGGGTGGGGCGCTGCACGGGCCCGAAGCGGTCGTCGGGGGGCGAGTTGCAGTGTTGGACGACAGTTGGGAGGTTCTACGGTAGAACAGTACCTGGTCTAGACGGGGCGTGGGTGTGTGTGCGGGTGTGTGTGTGCGTGGGGGTGGGTGGGGCGCTGCACGGGCCCGAAGCGGTCGTCGGGGGGCGAGTTGCAGTGTTGGACGACAGTTGGGAGGTTCTACGGTAGAACAGTACCTGGTCTAGACGGGGCGTGGGTGTGTGTGCGGGTGTGTGTGTGCGTGGGGGTGGGTGGGGCGCTGCACGGGCCCGAAGCGGTCGTCGGGGGGCGAGCCGCCGCCCGAGCCGGCGCCGGAGCCCGACAGCGACGACGGCGACGACACGCCCACTGGAACATCATTATTTTATTTTATTTTTATTTTATTTTTACTTTATTTTTATTTTATTTTTATTTTATTTTTATTTTATTTTTATTTTATTTTTATTTTATTTTATTTTTATTTTATTTTTATTTTATTTTTATTTTATTTTTATTTTATTTTTATTTTATTTTTATTTTATTTTATTTTTATTTTATTTTATTTTTATTTTATTTTTATTTTATTTTTTTTATTATTCAATTTGTTTACAGCGAACTAATACACCGAGAAACTAGATTACTTATATAATAACAATAATTAAAGTATCTAAAACACATTAGATTGGACAACAACACACACAAATATGAGTTTACACAGTTTTACATTTTATTAGCTTACAGTAGTTTGCCTATTGTCCATCATTTCACAAAACATTAAACACTCTCGACACACATCTACCCATCTTCAATCATATCATATCATGTTTACTATTACGCCATTTCTCCGAGCGTTTCAACTGGCGTGACTTCGGTGGCAACATATACGGTGGTAATAACCCGATTTCTGTGGGTATCTCATAATATTTTCGGGAATTAAACACTTTATGTTCAAAATAAAGCTCTATAATCAAGGTTTTCACAAATAAGTCAAGATATTAGCACGGATTACACAAAAGATACGAATTAACAAACGTCCCATGACCATGACCGCGCCGCTTGACAGAAGGTCCAAGAGAGCGACATTTCCCGCGTAAAGTGACAGTCATGTCTCAGAGCTGTCAGTGATGTTCAATACACAGTTAAGACGTGATGAGACTGGATCCGACAATATACAGGGTGGAAAGGGACGACGTTCCATCCCGCTACCGACCGAGTCTATTAACCATTACGATGAACTTTCAGTATGGGACCAACATCAAAATATTTAAAAAAAGAATTAACCCCTCATACAAAGTGAGTGATTAGTTAGAGTTCAATAGTATGGAAAAGTCAATTTTCCATGTACGCTTTCGATGTTGGTCCCATACTGAAAGTTCATCCTAATGGTTGGTAGACTCGGTCGGTAGCGGGAAGGAACGTCGTCCCTTTCCACCCTGTATTAATTTAAACTTTCACGATTATCACTCACGCAAAGGAAATTCATAACTCGTGTCAATTTAAAACACTCCCTTCGGTGGAGTTTTGAAACATCGCCACTCGTTTCGAATTTCCCTTTTGCACATGTCTCGTACGACGTTTTTTAGAACAGATGGCCCTCCGAAGTTTTGGGTCCTGACGTAAAACGAGCCACTTCTCACACTAGCGCGTAAAAAAGGCACTATCTGTATTAAAATGGTACATAATGACACAAGTGCGAAAAACATGAAATTCGGAACGAGTGGCGATGTTTCAAAACACGATCGAAGGGAGTGTTTTAAATCGACACAAGCTACGAATTTCGTTCTTGCACGTGTCTCGTACAACGTTTTTTAGTGCAGATGGCCGAAGTTTTGGACCTGACGTAAAATGACACACTTCTCGCACTAGAGCCTAAAAAAAGCACCATCTGTACTAAAAATTTACCTATATCACCTTCACAAAATTATATCTCCTTTATTTATAAATGATTTTGTAAAATTAAAATGCGAAGTAAATCAAAATTGGGGCTAAAAAAGTCCACAGAAAAAGCACGAACACCTTCGAATTTAGTTTTCCCCTGTAATATGCGTATGTTAGGATAATGTCACGTACCGGGTTGTGGTCTGGGGTAAACACTGGGCCACGCGGGCCGCGAGAACAGCGACTCGTCGCGCACCTCGGCTCCGCAGCCCTCCTGTAATGTTAATATATTAATAAATAAACTAAATAATAGTACATTGTGCATCAAGGGAGGTAAGTACGGAATTACTAACGAGAGTGTTAGGGCTTTTATGACTCGAATTAGTATTCCGCTTACCGACCGTGATGCATACAATGTTTTTCATCACACTTGCCGACAAAAAATAAGTTTTAAAACAAAATATTATTAAATGACGTACTGACATTTCTATTACTCCCTAGGGAATTTCACTTTTCTATTACTCCCGCTACGCGCGCAAGCAATGTCACGCTTAGACAGCAAGTGTGATGAAAACATTCAAAACTAATAGGTATTTATTTTAAACTAGCGAGCCGCCTCCGCTGCGCACGGGTACTATACCTACATAAAAACCTTCCTCTTGAATTACTCAGCCTATTAAAAAAAATCTAATCAAAATCCGTTGCGTAGTTTTAAAGATTTAAGCGTACAAAGGGACA
>JALPQI010014480.1:0-25343 GCA_025490895.1 Thaumatotibia leucotreta | reverse complement strand
GGTAGAGGCATACAGGAGTAGGCACTTGGGGACTCCACATACACTAAAGGAGGCATTTAGCAACCTGAAACATACACTGAGTTTCGTGGAGGAGCTTGGATGGTTGGAATAGGGCTACCTCGCTATCACGCAAAAAAGGCACGATGGTTGTCGAATTGCGGAAAAAGCCCAGGAAAACTAACTAACTAACTAAAGGCACACGACAGCGCCTGGTTTGATCTCCTTTCTGCTGGAAGAGAGTTGAGACACCAGCGCGCTGCCTTTCCTCCCTATTCGCCTAACACTGCATTTACTTGTGCTAACGCTCCCGTATCGGTCTATTTAGTCACATCCGTAAGTGCCAAACCCGAACGGACGCTGCTTAAATCATCTTTTATAGATGTTCCGGGCCAATGATGATGATAATGACTCCTTAGATAATAAAATTAGGAACAAAAACGCCAATTTCATAGTGACCAAATTTGTGATTCCAGGTGTGTGCATGTACGAAATGCTATTCGGCGAGACGCCGTTCTACGCGGAGTCGCTGGTGGAGACATACGGCAAGATCATGAATCACGCTCGCTCCTTCCATTGCCCGCCGCCGCTGGATCACGCTAAACAGGTACGATACAAAGAAAGAAAGAAAGAGGAGCATTCCATGAAAACATCTACTTTTTGTCGCTTACGACTCACTATGGTAGCTACCCTAATAAAATATGCTAGCTGTTAGGAAACACTGTCAATCTTAAAGCCTTGATATGTTATTATTATGCCGTAACTCAGCTTACTAATTTAACTTTTCAAAAGTATTGAAAAGACAGTGTCGCTTACGACATGTTTTCATGGAATGCTCCAAGAAAGAAAAAAAAACTTTTTTAGAATTTTAACTAACGTGAGACTCAAACATATTAAAATATTTATCACACGGGTTACTCACGTAATTTAAGTCGATAATTGCTCGACATGTTTCGATCCATTTAG
The DNA here is from genome assembly GCA_025490895.1 of Thaumatotibia leucotreta. Lineage (NCBI taxonomy): Eukaryota > Metazoa > Arthropoda > Insecta > Lepidoptera > Tortricidae > Thaumatotibia > Thaumatotibia leucotreta. The sequence goes on along the minus strand of JALPQI010014480.1, from coordinate 24,380 downwards.
AGGATCCTCATCATGGAGTATCCGCGACCAAAGCCCGACGTGTACTGCGCTCTGCGCATTTCTTACATAATTGGCCGTTTTTGAATAACTACGGAACCCTACACTGAGCATGGCTCGACAGGCTTTTGGCCGGTTATTTCGAACTGTCAAAACTATCACGACTGAAGTTTTATGTTATGTGAAATACACAAAAGTGACGTCACGTTTGTATACTGCCAAATAACCTACACTTTAAGTTCTTTCCAATTCATTAAGTAGAAGTTCTGCATAAAAATTACTTCTGTATAAAAAAATTCAGTAATAAGAATAAGAATAAGAATAATTTATTGAATAATTAAACGAATTAACAATAATCACAAAGATATCCCAAGAGTCTCAAACTAGGCTGAGCCTGTATCTTGAGACTCAAAATTCTGTTAATAGGTAACACAAAGTTAAAGTATAAAATTAGTTTAATAAATAGATAATTAAGATAATTTGTTAATAATTAGTTAGTTTCAGTAATAATTTCTTCGTAGGTACATTATGTCGTGCATATTGTGAAATAAATTATTTTTAACTACAGTTATAATCCCTATTGCCTAACTTGACTATATTTATTTTTATCATTAATTTCAGGTGTCAGATGAAGCGACAGATCTAATCCGAAAGCTAATATGTGCTGCAGATCAACGGTTGGGAAAGAATGGCCTACAAGATTTTAAGGTAAACTAAATGCTATGACGGTAGTAAGAATACATTTGTAACCACCCCAACTACTTCTTCGGGTGTCGTAAGAGCGGACTAAGGGATTGAAGTGTCACTGACCATTTTTTGATAGAAGATTGATGATGGGCTGCAGCGTCATCATAGTGGACACAATACTGGTATCGCAATCGCGGCCCAGCGTGGCGATTAAGGACATTTACCTCCTAATGCGTCTATACGCAGAGTTATTAGGAGAGGCCTACGTCCAGCAGTGGACTGAAATAGGCTGATGATGTGTGATGTGAGATTTGCCATCTAGCAGGCTTAGGTTTCATTTTCACCTGAGTTTGCTTTGTATTTACCTCGTGGTGATGGCAATAAGAATACATTTGTCACCTTCCCAACTATTTCCGTGGGTGTCGTAATAATCGACTAAGGGATTGAAGTCTACTGTCTATAAGTCTAAGTCACTACTGCGACCAACCTGCTTGCATTTACCTTATAATGCGTCTATACGCATTGTCGATAGGAATGGTCTACGTCCAATTGTGGACTGAGATAAATGAATGATGTAATTGGGAAAAAGAATAGTAATCTTTTTCTAACGGATATATTTGTTTGGATATTGTGAAAGTCCCTTAACTTCGTAAGACCCGATGCACATTAAAGAGTACAATCCACTTCAATTAAGTTTAAACCTTAAACTTAATAAAGTTGCATCCTTTGATTGATTGATTTAATGATTTTACAAACAAACGAAATTCATTATTAGACCTTGCATAGATATTTAAATAGTTCATAATACAATTTAAAGAAAATAGTATGGTTGACTTTACGAGGCTAGTATACCGTCGGGTGACAAGCAAAACTCACTAAGTAACAAATACCTACTTGAAATAAAGCTCGTATCTCAGTTCTGATTCAATACTGACATAAGAGGTTGCTAAGAATAGTGACAGTTTTAATAGTGAGTTTTGCTTGTCAGCCGACGATACGTTTTATTTCTGATATTTATGTCAAATGTGACAAATGTGTGTTATTTCTAATTATTCTCCATATATCAACAGAATCACGGATGGTTCGCGGGGCTAGAATGGGAAGCGCTGCGTGAGATGCAGGCTCCGTTTGTCCCGGACGTTGCGAGCCCCACCGACACCTCCAACTTCGATGTTGACGACACCGACATAAGGTACTGCTATAGAATAAATAAGAGTCGGTGTCCAGGCTGAGGCAAAAAAAGAATCGTAAAATACGTTTCCAATGAGTTGAAGTGTATCCACAAGGGCCCCACCAATGAGATAAGATACTAAAATACTTGATTGATTTGAACAAGTAAGAAACCTTCGTAGGTTTTAAAAAAATGATGCAGAAAATAAGTAAAGTAACTTTGAAACTAGTACTCATAATGTTGGCATAATAGTTATACCGGGTGGCCCATTCAAATCGGTCAGTATGGGAAAGTCTGAAACTATAAGACATAAGAAGATTTGTTCTTAGGAACCATGTCATTGATTTAGATAATAAGGAAACTGCGCTAATCATCATCATCATCATCATTTCAGCCAAAAGACGTCCACTGCTGGACATAGGCCTCCCCCAATGATCGCCAATATGACCGGTTCTGCGCTGCTTGCCTCCAGCGGGTTCTCGCGACCTTGACCAGCTGCGCTAATAAATACGAAAAAAAAAAAAATTTTTTTCTTAACATTTACACAATAAACACCTAGTAAATGGGTATTATAATGGTTTGACACGTGTGTTAGTGTGGTGCCCAACATTTGGATACTTATTTTTTAAATGATTCCTGCGTCGAGCTTTATGTTCAAATACAAAAATAAATATAGAAAATTAGGTTTAGGTATAGTTAACTTTCTGTACATGGCTGTGCTGTGACCAATCACAAAACTATATGAGAAACACCCATATTTGTTACAGTTATACTTGAAACCATACTTGAAACTAGTTCTCAAAATATTGGCTTAGTGACTGTCGAAAATGTTACCATCTTTATTGATATATTTTATTTTCAATTATTATTTTTTAACTTACTATCTAACGGTATGGAAGAGTGGGGCTTCCTGATACAAGTTTTTCATACTAAATAGGATACTCTAACCTTGTGATCAACTGATAATTATACTTATAGATTCAGTGAAATACGTGTAATTTGATATATATTTTTTTAGCACAGATGGTGTATTTTTTAGGCTCTAGTGCGAGAAGTGTGTCATTTTACGTCAGGTTTGAAACTTCGGAGGGCCATCTGTATCTGTACTAAAAATCGTCGTACGAGACGCGTGCAAAAACGAAATTCGTAACTCGTGTCGATTTAAAACATTCCCTATCGGTCGTGTTTTAAAACATCGCCACTCGTTTCGAATTTCATGTTTTTCGCAATTGTTTCGTAATGTACTATTTTAAATAAATAAATAAATATCTTGGGACATCTTACACAAATCGACCTAGCCCCACGGTAAGCTCAATTAAGGCTTGTGATGTGGGTACCAGGCGACGATAATATACAGGGTGGTCCAAACCTTGACGTCAAAAAATTTTTTTTAGATTACTCACGTCATGGGCTATCAAAATATACCCCATGTATGTTAGCCGATTTTTTGTAGTTTTCGAGTTAGGTTGTAGGTTTCGAGTGAGGACGCTAATTTTTTTGTCAGTAAATGCTTTGTTTGTAGTAATACTTTTACAAAAAGAAACCAGTTAAAAAACCCAATACTTTTTTTTTATTAATAAATTTCTTCATTCCAGAATTTCTCAAAAAAATTTTTTCAAAAATTCAAAAAAAATTTTTTGAGAAATTCTGGAATGAAGAAATTTATTAATAAAAAAAAAGTATTGGGTTTTTTAACTGGTTTCTTTTTGTAAAAGTATTACTACAAACAAAGCATTTACTGACAAAAAAATTAGCGTCCTCACTTTGATACAAGTAGGATAAAAAAATACTAAATTCAAAAATTTACGTTAAAACGCATCAAAATAGCATAAATGTACGTAAATAAAAAAAATAAAACATATCCCAAGGATTTTTGGTAATCTAAAGACTGCCTTAGACCTTAAACCTTCGTAAAAGCAAAAAAAAAGTGATACTTAATGATAAGGATTTTTCGGAATAGTCGGTCAAATAAACTTAAAAAAAAGCTTCTAAATTTTTAATTTAAAAATAAAGTAAAATTTCGTCTGTTTTGTTGTTCTTATTAATAAACAAAGACAGAAAATACCACGAAAACTCAATTTGTGTAGTTATTCAAGTCATTTTTCACTACTTTAAAATTTTTAGCTTTTTTAAGTTTATTTGACCGACTACTCCGAAAAATCCTCATCATTAAGTATCACTTTTTTTTTGCTTTTACGAAACCTCAAGGTTTAGGGCGGTCTTTAGAATACGAAAATTCCATGGGATATGTTTTATTTTTTTATTTACGTACATTAATGCTATTTTGATGCGTTTTTACGTAAAATTTTGAATTTGGTATTTTTTATCCTGCTTGTATCAAACTGAGGACGCTAATTTTTTTGTCAGTAAATGCTTTATTTGTAGTAATACTTTTACAAAAAGAAACTAGTTAAAAAACCCAATACTTTTTTTCAATTAATAAATTTCTTCATTCCAGAATTTCTCAAAAAAAAAATTTCAAAAATTCATAACTCGAAAACTACAAAAAATCGGCTAACATACATGGGGTATATTTTGATAGCCCATGACGTGAAGAATCTAAAAAAATTTTTTTGACGTCAAGGTTTGGACCACCCTGTATAATAGATATATACATATAGATACTTAAATACATAGACAGCCATGACCAAGGAACAAATATTTGTGATAAATAAATACACAAATATTGCCCTCGCCGGGATTCGAACCCGGAACCTCCAGCTTCGTAGGCAGGGTCACTACCAACTAGGCTACGGAGGCTGTCAAAATAAAGTCACTTTTTCTGTCCCTATGTTCCTTTGTACGCTTAAATCTTTAAAACTACGCCTTGTGATTTTGATAAGATTTTTTGAATAGGTAGATAGAAGATTTAATTAATTCAAGAGGAAGGTTTTTATGCCGGTATAGTACTAGTGCGAAGCCGGGGCGGGTCGCTATATAGTTAATATAATTATACTTATAGATTCAGTGAAATACGTGTAATTAGATATACAGAGTGTTCCACGAGTTACTGAAAACCTTGAACGGGGTGATTTGGTAGGTAAAACTGAATAACTTTTACTATGGTGCTAACCCAAAAATCTCAAAAAAAAATTTGCCTTTTTCATGTAAAATGTCGTGATCAATCGGTCAAAATGTATGAAAAAGACAATTTTTTTTAGATTTCGTGTTTCGTGATTGGCCCCATATTAAAAGTTGTTCAGTATAGCCTACTAAATCACCCTGTTCAAGGTTTTCAGTGGCTCGTGGAACACCCTGTATATATATATATATGTTTTTATATTCCCAGACTATCAGAAGCCGTCCCACCGCCATCAGCATCCTCAGCGTTCTCCGGGCTGCACCTGCCCTTCGTGGGCTTCACATTCACCGCCGGCAGCAAGCTGTCCGACCTCGGCGCCGTCGCCACTCTGTCCCCCGCCAAGAATGCACCCAGCCAGGTAAGATAAGATAAGATTTTTTATATTCCCAGACTATCAGAAGCCGTCCCACCGCCATCAGCGTTCTCCGGTCTGCACCTTCCCTTCGTGGGCTTCACATTCACCGCCGGCAGCAAGCTGTCCGACCTCGGAGCCGTCGCCACTCTCTCTCCCGCCAAGAACGCACCCAGCCAGGTAAGATAAGATAAGATGTTTTATATTCCCAGATTATCAGAAGCCGTCCCACCGCCATCAGCGTCATCAGCGTTCTCCGGACTGCATCTGCCCTTCGTGGGCTTCACATTCACCGCCGGCAGCAAGCTGTCCGACCTCGGAGCCGTCGCCACTCTCTCACCCGCCAAGAACGCACCCAGCCAGGTAAGATAAGATAAGATAAGATGTTTTTTTTTTTTTTTCGAAAAAAACAATGAAATTTTCCACTTTAATTTTCAACTCTAAACCAATGCGAATTAGGTCTAATTTTCACTTATACCAGGAGAACGCGATGTCACCGAGGAAAAGTCAATTGAAACGGATGGCAAGGCGTGACAATGACAGTGACATAGATTGTTTCTGTAAAAACCCAAAAAAAAAGGGAAAAAACTAAGCTTTCATACATTCCCGAAAAAAACCATTTGTTTTTTTCCGACATTTTCAACGCTACGAGGATCATAACCACAAAATAGAAGTAGTAAAATAGGTACCTACTTAAAACTCAATAAGTCGATTACTTGAATATTCGTTTTAAAAACTAATTTCGGTTCAATCGTAACTGCTGTATATTCATGATGAGTGACATCGTAAAAAAACGATGTAAAAATTAATATTCTAAGCACTTATTTACTTCTTTGTTTAAGTCATGTACATAAGATGTTACAATTTTACAGAGAGCTTCCATGACACCCCGTCAGAGCACACAAATCGTCTTATTATCTATCTTAAAAACTAAATCTCAGTCATGTCGTTATAAGGTAACATTTGAAATAGAAATATGAGATGTCAAATTAAAATATAAGTAGGAGTAGTTTTCTAATATTTGTATGCTGCATAATAATTAAATTAAATGTCAATGAGAAAAAAAAGTATAATTTTAAGCAAAAATTAAATGTTTTGTCATTAAAAAACTCCTCCACTGAATAGTAACATTTGTGCATAAGAATTTTTTTCAATTTTTTGTGAAATAAATTATCATTCGTTTCCAATTTGATCTCATCAGGTATTTTGTTAACAATACGAATACACAAAAAATGGGGTCCGTTTCTATAGATGGCTAAGTTAGAGCTTGGAATTTTTAATTTATTTCTATACTGGCTCCTGGTTTTGTAAGTATCGTCAGGTATCATCATCATCATCATCAGTTCACGTTCACCGCCGGCAAAATTTTATACATTTGAGTTGGGTGACAAAATTATGCTACTTAAACTATGCAAACATACATTTTTCTGGTGTTAATAAGCCCTATTTTTAATGGGCCACCTACAGACATGCACTACTTGCATGTTTGCCCAATTTAAGTAGCATAATTTTGCATAAAACCAGCGTCACTCAGGCGACCGTAACCATGGCAATAATAGACAAAAAAGTTAATTCATCCACTTTATAGGATGCCCCAATCTTGTGATCAACTTATAATTATACTTATAGATTCAGTGAAATACGTGTAATTTGATATATATATATTTTAGCACAGATGGTGTATTTTTTAGGCTTTAGTGCGAGAAGTGTGTCATTTTACGTCAGGTTTGAAATTACGGAGGGCCATCTGTACTAAAAAACGTTGTATGAGACACGTGCAAATGCAAAAACGTTCATAACTCGTGTCGATTTAAAACACTCCCTATCGGTCGTGTTTTAAAACACTTTCTCGCCCGCCAAGATCGCTCCCAGCCAGGTATCATCATCATCATCAGTCCACGTTCACCGCCAGCAAGCTGTCACCTCGGAGCCGTCGCCACTCTCTCGTCACCAAGAACGCTCCCAGCCAGGTATCATCATCATCATCAGTTCACGTTCACCGCCAGCAAGCTGTCACCTCGGAGCCGTCGCCACTCTCTCGTCACCAAGAACGCTCCCAGCCAGGTATCATCATCATCATCAGTTCACGTTCACCGCCAGCAAGCTGTCACCTCGGAGCCGTCGCCACTCTCTCGTCACCAAGAACGCTCCCAGCCAGGTATCATCATCATCATCAGTTCACGTTCACCGCCAGCAAGCTGTCACCTCGGAGCCGTCGCCACTCTCTCGTCACCAAGAACGCTCCCAGCCAGGTATCATCATCATCATCAGTTCACGTTCACCGCCAGCAAGCTGTCACCTCGGAGCCGTCGCCACTCTCTCGTCACCAAGAACGCTCCCAGCCAGGTATCATCATCATCATCAGTTCACGTTCACCGCCAGCAAGCTGTCACCTCGGAGCCGTCGCCACTCTCTCGTCACCAAGAACGCTCCCAGCCAGGTATCATCATCATCATCAGTGGTTCACGTTCACCGCCGGCAGATTTTCCATACGTAGGAGTTGCGGAGGTGACAGTAAATGTATTCTTACTGCTGTCACCACGTATGCCATCATCATTCCCCAGCAATGGCAGTAACACTCTAGCCAAGTCAAAAATAAACGTATTTCAAACGAAAATTTTCGAAACGTAATTCGCACCAATCTCGATTTGTTTGGGCTCATTAAAATCAAAATCGGGAGCTGACTCTATTCTAGTAATAAACAGTGATCGGTTTTTTGGATTCACCCGGCGGGTCTCCTATAGTAACTTGAATACTAAACTTTAATTATTTACACGTATTTCCAAGCAATTTGCCACGTTACTGTTCATAATGTAATATAATAGTATTAGTTTTTTTATAGCCACACCCGTAATTTTTTATACGCGAAATCCCGCGAGGGTAAATCCAAAAAACCGATCACTGGTAATAAAAAATAATGTCCCAATATTTCTTTAAGTACATACGTTTTCGTTACGCTACACTCGTAGTAAATTCATACAGATAACGTGACATAAAATTTTATTGGTGACATTATTTTTTTTATACATTTATTTTCAAAACTACAATTTATGTACATAGATTAGCCTCCTGCCGCCCAGAGGCCTATTAAAAGGTCTCCTCAAACAAATGAAATCCTATTCTATTTCCTGCACTATTAATTCAAATTTCACTGGCAATTTTTATTGTCTGGGCGGCAGGAGGTTAAATCTAACTAATCTACTTAACCTAACCTATATCTAAGATTGGCCCTTGTGGCATTGTACCGAGGATGCTGGCGGCATTTCCTCGCTATATCGCAATACTGAGCGAGGAAGTCGTCAGCTCTTCGGTCTTTAGTTATTATTATTCGAATGAACCCAAGTTCAGATGTGAAAGGATCAGGTTTTTGAGATATCTCAACCAAACGAAAGTCAAAGTCAAAGTCAAATAATTCTTTGTTCAAATCGTCTAGGTATTGAAACTACTTCCTTCTTAAAAGTGGAAGTTATGGATAATTGTCAAATATTTCAGAACATTAATTTTTCGAAAAAGTGTGCAAGTTTATGGTCTCATTATAAAAGAGTGGCATTTGTGAATATTGAGAAATATTTAACCTAACTTATATTTTTCAGGCACCATCAAACGCCGGAGATAGAGCAGCACTGAAAGCTCTGGAGCGAGAAAACGCACTTTTAGCGCAAACCATCGCCGAGTTAAGATCGGGAGGACAACCTTTAGACGTTGGGAGTGGTAAGATTAAAGCTATAATATACTGTTTATAAAATTGCTATTCACATAAAAAGCTAAGTAATTTTTTCTAAAAATTATATGCCATAATTCTCAGTATTCGAAGCGAAATGATACGTAAAATTGTAATTATCACAATAAAGTGGATCAACGAGGGGAGTTAAAATCTTTTATTAATTATATTAACACCTTGGGTAAGTTAGATATAACGATTATTAACAAGCTCTTATTTATTTTCACCTGTCCCATGTAATGATATCAGACCAACAGGTCTGACGATGAAGTCGGAAGGTCGCCACAGGAACTTGGGAACTAAACGACGTAACCATATCAAATATCGGTTAGTTAGACTCGTTTTAACCTTTAAGGGCCTTTTAAAGGGAAACGGGTCCAAACTACGGTGCCCTGTTAAGGATTATTGAACACCAGATGAAATTACTAAATAAAGTGCAGTCCGCGATACAAACTTATTTTATACAAGTTTTTATTGCCGACTGCACTTTTAGAAAAACTTGTTCAGATTTTATTTACTCAATATTTTAAATTAATTGTTACAGAAGAATCTATAACTCTGAAAGAGGAGCTTGCAGCATTATCGAAGAGAAACGCGGAGTTGGAAGCGCAAATGAGGTGTTACGAACAACTCAGCAGTGGGGTCGTTTCGCAGGTAAACAAATATCTAAACCCCTGTCAACACTATACAGAGCACAGAATTAGATTTTGATAGAAGAAACAAGTTCATTCATTTGTATGGCGGCCGAGCGTGTCAGATTTTGTACTAAAGTTGTTACTTGTCTATGATTTTAAATGTCTCAGGCCCTTGAGTATTCATATTTTTTTGTGTTGTTGCAATTAATATTACTTAAGGAGGCATTATTAATGTTTTTGTTCATTTCAACTTACAAAATTTGACGCCCGAAAGCTGCAAGCTGCGATTAAAGACGGACAACTCAGTGGATTTTACTGAGTTCATTTGACACGCTAAGTAGATACGTTTGCTTGATCTATGGTATATACGACATCTGTGATACAGAGTGTTTTTTTTAGTGGGTTTTTAAGGTCAATATTAAAAAAAGTATTACTTACACTTTTCGAACACGACATTTGAATTTGGAACGTTTTATTTAAGTTCAAAAGGATTTTAATAAGTTACATGTCGCGAGCTCATAGAGAAAAAAAAAAACTTTAAATTTGGAATGACCATTGAGTATCTATCTATTCGTATTTTGAATTTCGTTGGATATTTTTATTATTTTATTCTTTATGAGCGTTACATAAAGAATAAATTGTTCAAAAGAATTTTAAAAAGTTACATGTAACTTAATAAAATCCTTTTGAACTAAAAAATTAAAAAAAAAAATAGTTTTGGGTCGAATGGGTCAAAATTCTTTTCGTTGTCTTATTTTGTGTCCCTAAAAAACGTGACGGACGTGGTGATTTTTGTACGAGACGATGTTTTGTTTTTAATTTCTCGTGTACGGATTAGCGTGAAAAAGAAATACAACTGCACCGGATTTTTTTTTATATACTGATTCAAAACAGTAACTAAATGCGTGACAGGGTCGTATGAAACAAGACAACGAAAATAATTTTGACCCTAAAGGTGCATTCAGACCAAACGAGCATTCGCTATTCTATCCTCCACTCTCTGAAATCAACGAATCACGTTTTGTGTAACTATCGAATTTCGGAGAGTAGGGGGTTAGAATAACGAATGCTCGTTTGGTCTGCACCTTAATATGACTAATAACGAAGGTAAAAAACCCTGATTAATCGTTTCTCCAGGATCCATCATTACCTCAAGATGCAGCCACCAGGGTTCGAGAATTGGAAATAATGGTGACAACCCTCAATTTGGAGAAGGAGGAATTACTGAAGGACAAAACAGATTCTACTGAGAAGTTGAGGTTGCAGGTAACTTATGAGTTTTTCAGTTAAAATGGTCATTAACATAATAAAGATGAGTTAAAATGGGATATTTACCTTGTAGCTCGGCATATTCCTAATCCGTCTGGCGGTCAAGAGGTTAACGGATAGAAGAAAATTTGGAGGTTAGAAACTTGTTTACTAGATGAGAAACCAGGCGTAATGTTCTCTTTTTCTGTTTTAGGATAAAGAGCTAAAGGATGCAGTGGCGCAACGGAAACTAGCCATGACGGAGTATAACGAAGTCACAGACCGGCTTTCTGAGCTCAGACAACAGAAGCAAAAATTGTCACGGCAGGTAATACGATTTTATATTATTTTCTCAATAGTGTCCTGTAACGGTGGCTCTCGGATGAGAGGGTGTGCGTAATTTAAAGTCACAAACCTTAAAAGGTAAAAAACATTGCATTCTTGTTTTAGTGACACACAATAGTACATTACATCAGAGGCCTGGAAAATGAGGATTTCCGGCCAAGTTGGTATATACCGGATAGGTTACGAGGTCGGGAATCCATTTTCACGTCGAGGCATGTATAGTGCTATTCTCAAACATACAAAGAAATACAAAAAAAAATGACAATGTTGTCTAAATTAAAAAAAGTTACTTTGCGGGCCTAGGCCTGAAAATAGTTATGAAATTCCATTTCCATCCAGTGAGTTACTGCGCCGTAAAAGCGATACTTCCGAGTCTATTTAAAGGAACGTAAAGACAATATTTCACTGCATCTTTGAGAAAACACAGTATTTGTCGCTGTCCAAACTTTTTAAACGTTTGAACTCAAGGTCGTCCGTTTAAACTCATATTCAACCTGCAAATAACCCTTTCCCGTACCTCGACAGTAATATCCTAAAAGTTACTTCGTTAGCCAAAAAGAAATCGCTATTCGACTGACTTTTCCTTATTTTTTCTCATAAGATTTGCATTAGCGTCTATAAATTATATTTACCTTATTAGCTAATGTTATTACATTGAATTGCTTCACTTTTTTTCTATATCTACCAGGTGCGCGATAAAGAAGAAGAGTTAGAAGTAGCGATGCAGAAAATAGATGCACTTCGACAGGATATCCGTCGTTCTGACAAAGGCCGACGGGAGTTGGAAGCAAGGCTTGACACTGCCATTTCTGAGGCTACTAAGGTATGTTTCTAGTATTAGAAAGAAGTTCACAGAATAGAGTTAGAAGTAGCGATGTAGAAGATTGACGCACTACGACAGGATATCCGTCGTTCTGACAAAAGCCCATGGGAGTTGGAAGCAAGGCTTGACACTGCCATTTCTGAGGCTACTAAGGTATGTTTCTAGTATTAGAAAGAAGTTCACAGAATAGAGTTAGAAGTAGCGATGCAGAAGATTGACGCACTACGACAGGATATCCGTCATTCTGACAAAGGCCGACGGGAGTTGGAAGCAAGGCTTGACACTGCCATTTCTGAGGCTACTAAGGTATGTTTCTAGTATTAGAAAGAAGTTCAGAGAATAGAGTTAGAAGTAGCGATGCAGAAGATTGACGCACTACGACAGGATATCCGTCGTTCTGACAAAAGCCCATGGGAGTTGGAAGCAAGGCAGGACACTGCCATTTCTGAGGCTACTAAGGTATGTTTCTAGCATTAGAAAGAAGTTCACAAAATAGAGTTAGAAGTAGCGATGCAGAAGATAGACGCACTTCGACAGGATGTCCGTCGTTCTGATAAAGGCCGACAGGAGTCAGAACTATTAATATATGTCTAGTATTAGAAAGATTAAATATGGCGGACACAAACGTTCTGACAATAGTACATTACTACCGAGGCCGGGAAGTGACTGGTTGCCGGCCGAATATATGTAGACGGACGGCAACCCGTCACTTCATGGCCGAGGTATGTATAATGCTTTTCTCAAACATGCAATGAAATGAAACAAAAAAATGTATCTTCTTTTTAAGAACTTATAAGTCAACTACATAACTAAGTCTTTGAAACACAACAAAAGTCAAATACGACACCGACACCTCATTTTTTTTTAAGATTGACCTGTTTGAAAGTTGCAAATTTTTAATTTAAAAAAGCGGTATTAGACGACGCGTCTGTTGGGTCCAATCAATCGCATGCAGTGATCGGGGCCGACGGATCGCGCCGTATAATACTACTTTTTAAATATTATTTTGAGTAGTTATTGTACATTTATTTTAAATGATATAATTTAAATACCTAATTATAACTGCAAAAATTTGCCAATCATTTTTTTTTATACTAATATTACTTACTGATAATTATTGACTAAAAGCCAAGTCACAACACTATGTCAAATGAAAATTAAAAAAAGAGGTACTTGCCGGCCTAGGCCGGCAACGAGGTACTTCCCGGCCACTTTTTAGGCACGTAATTACAACATTTCATTGCATGTTTGAGAAAAGGTGCATTATATCTAACATTAGAAAGAAAATCGCAGAATAGAGTTAGAAACAACGGCCCTACAGAGAAAACTAAATTCGTTAATTTCGAGGATTTGTCTCACTCACTTTAATGACGCCTTCGTTTGAGTGAGAGAGAAAAATCCTCGTTTACTAATTTCGATTTTGATATCTGAATTAAGATGATCAAACACTTTAAACAGGTTTTTTCCCGGTGGTAAATTTTCAAACCGGTTTGACAAAAAACCTTTTTATTTCGGTTTCGATCGCTACCGTTACACTTTAACCGGTTTTAAAGAAACGTTATCATAATGTTCCTGTTACCATTAACCGGTTCACAACTTTAAAAACCGGCTTATTCCAGCCAAGGTCAAGTTGTCAACCTGTCGACAGCTGTCATTATCACTTGTCAAATAACCCGATAGTAAAATGATTAGTAGTATTTGCCGTGTGGTGACGGCAGTAAGAATACATTTGTCACCACCCCAACTCCTGCGGGTGTCGTAAGAGTCGACTAAGGGATTGAAGTATCACTGACCATTATTTGATAAAAGATTGATGATGGGCACCAGCGTTAACATAGTGGACATATTACTGCGATCGCCAATCCGCTTGCCCAGCGTGGCGATTATGGGCATTTACTTCCTAATCATTGATTTGGAATATATAAGTGGATCCCCAAACAGCTCAAAAAAATGGCCCCAAAAAATGGGCTGCAGAAGTAAATATTGCGGTCCTTTTGCTCCGCTATTCAGTTCTGACAGTTGACATTTGGTCACCTTACGGTATAGCATCATTATTCCTTAAACATAAAAAGTTTGTACTATTTTGCGGTGTTATTCGCAAATTTGACACTTATTGCTCACTTCACAAAGTTTTTTATTCTTTGAGTTTTTTTTATTATAGTTTATTGTAAGTGAGCGTTATTAGCTTCAACTGAAACATGATAGAAATGACTTTTAGTGCCACTTTTCTTTGGCTTTTTTTGGTTTTTTTGTTTGGCTCTGTGCGTCCATTTATTATTTGGGTCAATCACTTTTTTTATGTCACTCGTTGCCATGGTTACGTTCTCCTGGGTCACCCTTAAATTCACAGTTTAATGGCATTAAAATTGCCAAAACTTTGAATTTTTTGACAGTTATGGGGCCCTTCCAAGTTGGGTCACCCACTAATCATGATAGTAGACAATGTAGGACACTTTCCCCTAGCAAACTGTCACACTGTTGTCCCCTGGGTGATGTGACAGAATAACAACATAAAAAAGTGATTGACCCATTTAATGTCATTGTTCCTAATGCGTTTGTACGCATAGTTATTAGGAGAGGCCTACGTCCAGCAGTGGACTATAGGATGATGATGAAAATGATTAAATATCTTGTGTGTTACCAGGAGCGCAAGTTACGTGAAGAGACTCTTCGCTCGGTTCGCGTGGAGGCGGCCGGGCCGCCCGGCTCGGCCTCCGACGTGGCGAGGCTGCAGGCTGAGGTCGACGCTCTAGAGGTATGTGTGTCACCAGGAGCGCAAGTTACGTGAAGAGACTCTTCGCTCGGTTCGCGTGGAGGCGGCCGGGCCGCCCGGCTCGGCCTCCGACGTGGCGAGGCTGCAGGCTGAGGTCGACGCTCTAGAGGTATGTGTGTCACCAGGAGCGCAAGTTACGTGAAGAGACTCTTCGCTCGGTTCGCGTGGAGGCGGCCGGGCCGCCCGGCTCGGCCTCCGACGTGGCGAGGCTGCAGGCTGAGGTCGACGCTCTAGAGGTATGTGTGTCACCAGGAGCGCAAGTTACGTGAAGAGACTCTTCGCTCGGTTCGCGTGGAGGCGGCCGGGCCGCCCGGCTCGGCCTCCGACGTGGCGAGGCTGCAGGCTGAGGTCGACGCTCTAGAGGTATGTGTGTCACCAGGAGCGCAAGTTACGTGAAGAGACTCTTCGCTCGGTTCGCGTGGAGGCGGCCGGGCCGCCCGGCTCGGCCTCCGACGTGGCGAGGCTGCAGGCTGAGGTCGACGCTCTAGAGGTATGTGTGTCACCAGGAGCGCAAGTTACGTGAAGAGTGTCATGAAAATACGTTCGCAACACCGTGGAAAATATTACCACACGTACTAAGAAATTCGGCAATAAATAAATAAATAATAAAATAAATAAACATCTTGGGACATCCTACACAAATCGACCTAGTCCCACCGTAAGCTCAATTAAGGCTTGTGATGTGGATACCAGGCGACGGTATATATAATAGATAGATACATATAGATACTTAAATACATAGACAGCCATGACCAAGGAACAAATATTTGTGATAAATAAATACACAAATAATGCCCTCGCCGGGATTCGAACCCGGAACCTCCAGCTTCGTAGGCAGGGTCTCTACCAACTAGGCTACGGAGGCTGACTTCATATGCCGGACTATTAAAAAGTGGAATTCTTTACCGGCACATGTGTTTCCGCATACCTATAAGTTGGGACCCTTTAAACGAAGCGTGAAGAAGCATCTAGCGGGCCAGCAAGGCAGTGGCAACTAATAGGGTACTGATTGTCTCCTGTTCTTTGCCGCCGCGATTTGGGCTCTACTTTTCACTTACGATCAGGTGGAGTGGAGCTACTTTGTTGTGCCAACATAAAGAAAAAATGAAAAAAAAAAACTTTACCCCTTTAATGGGTAATGGCAACATATTTGCCGTCATATAAAAAACAAAATCAAATCAATTTACAAATACGTAAGTTTCGCAATTGAATGCTTTAACAGAGCTGTCAAATGGTCAAAGGGTTAATTAACCGACGGCATAATTCCAAGCAGCGCAATACAGTCAACTTAGACGCCCTATACTGAACAACTTCTACTGTGGGACTAACACGTAGAAATTACGAAAAATTAGATGAGATACATTTCTGTTTTTGTCGTTCATTCATTTCTTTTCTGTGTTCTAAGTTGATAATTATTTTTATGAACTTTTACATTGTTACAAGAGCTATTGGAAGAGCTACTGGTCCATGAAAGAGCTCATGAAGGGCAACCTTCCCCTATCACTGGAAAAAACGGTTTTTTATATTCTAAATCGGTTAATTTCACAGGAACATTATGATAACGTTCCTTTGAAATCCGGTAATATGGGAGTTTTAGTACGAGACCAACGACCAACGTAACCAATTTGTATGTATTTTCGCGAATTCGAGGATAGTCCCATACTAAAAGTTGCTCAGTATCATTAATATATATGGTGTGTACGTATGGGTATTAGTGACTCAGGAAACACAGTTCAAAATAATGTTTTCAGATTTAAAATTAACACTAGCCATTAATGATATCGCACTAAACCGGGACAGTTGGAAGACATTGCCCAGCAGTGGGACACTCTAATATACAGGGTGGCCCATTCAAATCGGTCAGTATGGGAAAGACTGAAACTCTAAGACCTACGAAGATTTGTTCTTAGGAACCATGTCACCGATTCTGATAAAAAGAAAAACTGCATTCATAAATTTGAAAAATAAGCTGTACCCAACCAGGGAATCGAACCCGGTTGTTTTGAAAAAATAAACATACACTATTTCTATTCAGATATCGTTTGTGTAGGTCTTTAGCAGTGAATGTCTCTAAGAAACATGATATCTAAAATGAATGGAAATCATTGTTTTCACGTACTTAAATTTATTTTACTAGGTGTTTATTGTGTAAAACTTAAGAAAAAAAAAATTTTTTTTCATATAAATTTATCAACGCAGTTTTCCTTATATTTACTAGGTGTTTATTGTGTAAAACTTAAGAAAAAAAATTTTTTTTTCATATAAATTTATCAACGCAGTTTTCCTTATTATCAAAATCAATGACATGGTTCCTAAGAACAAATCTTCGTATGTCTTATAGTTTCAGACTTACCCATACTGACCGATTTGAATGGGCCACCCTGTATTTATAATATCTTCATTAATTTATACTTCACAATATAATATCTTCATGAATTTATCATTTTAAGAAGATTTTGTGAAACACAATTTTATTTTTATTAAATATTTTGATTTGTGTGTTTTTAGTAAGTAGTCCAACGACTTTACACTATATAAATTATAAATATTAGATGTCATATTCATATACCAAAGTAAAAATACAAGACCTCTCGACCAAGACTCCTTGATACATGATGACAACTAATAATTTATAATACTAATTTTAAAATTACAATACTAAAGAAAACAAAACTTAAAAGCTATTATTAAAATTATACATAAAATCTAAATATTAAAATACTTACCGTTAGTACCCGAGATCTGTCCCTAGCGGAAGGGTGCCCATAAGGCTGGCTACAGTCCCACGCTGAATAGTTATGCCTATTCTTAGAGGCCTAGAAACGAGCAAGCCTTAGGGCGTTTGTGCACTACACTGACTTTTACCGTCCGGTAGTCCGGTTTTTTACGGTCCGATATGCCACGCCATTAAATGTATATAGTAGCTTGTGCACTATACGTAATTTTACCGTCCGACATTTTACTTTTCCCCATTCCGGACAGTATTTTTCTGATCCGAGATGACAGCTATGAAAAACTTGTTAATGCTTGTGCACTGCGTCCGGAATTGCACTGACTTTTACCGTCCCCGATAGTCCTCCGAGTAAAAAGACGGACAAGTGCACAAGCCAATCATCCGTTTTTTTCATGCCATATCGGACCATGAAAACTCGGTCTGCCGGACAGTAAAATTCATTGTGGTGCACAATCGCCCTTAGGGTCACCAGTAGTTTTTTAGTAATTTTAATGTAACATTTCAGCAACAATACAAGGAATCGCTCGCGCAACAACAACAGCGATACAATGCGGAACTGGCTTCTCTCAGGGAACAACTACACGAAGGGGACGCCGTTAGAAGCGTGCTCAATAGAGAGGTAATTTACATAGTTATTTGCAGACATCGGAATTCTGGTAGCATTTTTGAGCTGTCATAGGGACTTCTCGTTTATCGACTACCGATTATATATGATAAGATAAGATAAGATAAGATAATTTATTTGCATAGAATAAGTATGTACAGACAATGTGTCAACAGGTGGAATTTTGACAATTTTGTGGCTTATTCTGCTATATGTATATAAATATACTAGCATGCAAAATTTACAATTTTAATTCTAATTCTTAAATTAATCTATTAACAATTCTACTCTTTAAGAATTTTCAGTGAGAAAATCTTTGAGGCAATAGTATTTTTTATCTAATAAATAATTCATAAGGCTACGTTTAAATTTATTAATAGGAAGCTCTTTTATGCTTGAAGGTAAAATGTTATATATTTTAATGCACATTGCGAAACACTGTTTTTTATACAATGCAGTCCTGGGAATGTTGTTATGGACCAGACGGCCTTCGTTTCTTGTACCCCGAGGAAAAACAGCTTGAGCTGTAGTAAACAGTTCCATATGATTCTTGACAAAAAACACATGATTCAAAAATATACAAACTCGTAAGTGTCAGAATCTTTAGCCGTGCAAACAGTTGCCTACATGGAGCATAGAGATGCGAGTTAGAAATTGCTCGAATACATTTCTTTTGTGAAATAAATGCTCTTTCAAAGTTCGAGCAACCTCCCCAAAGAATTAGTGCATACCTTAAATTGGAACCGATATATCCGTGATAAGCTACTAAAGAGGCTTGTAGGCCAGATGTACGTCTTAGTCTCCGTAAAACATAAATAAATCTGTTTATTTTAGAACAAACATGTTCGATTTGTTCACTCCAATCAAGATGTTTGTCTAATTTTAATCCTAGGAAAGTCACGTTATCCATTTCTTTAATAGCTTCGTTATTATGGTGTATATTCAATTCGTGACTTTCGTCAAGTTTTGTTTTAAACTGTACATAGCTTGTTTTTTGTACATTTATCTGCAGATTATGTTTTTGAAGCCACTCAATAGCAGAATTTAACATTTGATTAATTTCCTCTTCATGCTTCTTAATACTCACACTTTTACATGAAGTCACAACAATCGAAATATCATCAGCAAACAGAATTGACTTATGTTTAATGGCGTCACATATGTCGTTTATGTAAACTATAAACAGTAGAGGACCAAGCACACTACCTTGAGGTACGCCAAATTTATTCTGTTTTGTTTGTGAATGGCAGTGAATCTCTTCATTTTGGTCATTTAATGCTGCAATGTCTACATATTGCTTTCTTCCAGATAGGTACGATTTCAACCAATTAAATGCAGGGCCTCTTATACCATATTTGTCGAGTTTATTTAAAAGTATACAATGATCAACAAAATCGAACGCTTTTGATAAATCTACAAATATTGCTGTTGTGTGTTTCTTTTCATCTATACTTTTTGATATATGATGGACCAAGTTGAAAGCTGCAAGTGAGGTTGACTTATTTTTTTGAAAGCCGTGTTGTTCCTCCCTTATAACATCATATTTTTCGAAAAAATCCATCAGACGTTTCTGCATGCATTTTTCAAGGATTTTTGATAAGATAGGTATAAGGGTTATGGGACGATAGTTCCCCATATCCATCTTATTTTTATTTTTATATAAGGGCTTTACGACAGAAGTCTTTAGAATTTCTGGAAAACAACCAGCTTGAAATGAAAAATTCACCAAATATGTGATAATTGTTACCAGATAAGGTTTACAAGCTTTAATAACATCAGTGCTAATTTCATCAAATCCTACAGAATTTGTGCTATTTAATGATATGATTATATTTCCTGTTTCAGTTTCGGTAAATGGTTTTAGAAAAATACTATTTTGCAATGCATTAATTTGACAATTTGTACTATGACGATTTGATGCTGTGTCATTAGTGGTCAACTCGGTGTAATAATTATTAAAATGTTCTGCTATCTCAGAAGGGTTAATGATGACCGTATTATTTACTTCTATTTTTTCTATATAATTTGGTAGCTTTGGGCTTTCTGTTTCAGATTTTATTACATTCCATGATGCTTTACATTTATGTATATCGATAAATGCAGAATACAATGTAAAATAATTATGATTACAAATAGAAATCATCAACAGGCGGTCTTATCGCTAATGAGCGATCTTTTTTAGATAACCTTTGGATACCAACTTTTAGGAAATTATAAATAGAAATTAAAATAATTATATTTTATTAATCCTTATTAATATTTGTGGATTTTTTATGGCTATTAAAAATTTTTCGGAAGAATTTTATTACTAATTTTTCATTGCTTTCATTGCAAATCTCTATTTAACATTTTCAGCCACTCAAAAGTTATCTAAACGAGATCGCTCATGAGCGATAAGACCGCTTATTGTTAACTTCGACTTGTAATCATAATTATTTTACATTGTATTCTGTATTTATCGATATTCATATGTATAATCGGTTGTCGATAAACGAGAAGTCCCTATGACAGCTCAAAAATGCTACCAGAATTCCGATGTCTGGTTATTTGTTTTAACTACAATAACATATAATAAGTATATCTTTTGAATCTAGGTCTCTGGTCCAAGGATCTAAATTGACCCACGAGGGCCTATTTGCCATGTCTGTCTATGCCATGTGTGTGTGTAACTTTTTTTGATGGGTAAAAACGGTTTGGATACGATGCGTCGCTGCGATTCCGTACCGTCACCGTTTTTTGAGCGTTGGTGCGGTCGTACCTTTGTTTTGAATATCTGACGGACATCCGTGACTTAATTTCTTAAATAATCGTTTGTATAATGGTTAGAAAGATAGCGACAAAATTATGAAAAAAAATGCTGTATTCATATTAATGCGATTTTAACGGTCATCTGAAGGACAGTATGCCAATGAAACAATTTTATTGACCTATTTAACTTTATCCTGTACTCATAATGCGTGTTTGTTTCAGTTGCAAACATCGAAGGACAAATTGGAGAGCCGGCGATTGGAGCAAATGAACGACAGCGAAGACCGGCAGATGCTCATCAATGAGAATAGGAAACTCGCTAAGGATCTAGATGCGGTTAGCTATTTTTTTCCTTATTACCTCATCCGTACCTTTCAACCCTTTTTACGGGCCCAAAAAACTAGTAGATTCAATAAGTATCCCATAAGTCTAGTCTAATTTGAACCTGAAAAAGGGTTTAGTTATATTATATACGTGTTGAAAGTGGACCTTTTGTGCACGAAAACAGGTATATAATATAAATGAGATGATAAGGCTTAATTCTATTGACAGATATATGGTCGATAATCGCTATACCTGAAAAAGGGTATAGTTACATTCTATACGTGTTGAAAGTAGACCTTTTGTGCACGAAAACAGGTAGGTTTTCGTGTAGGTTTCTTCATGCGAGAGAAAAAAGACCATCTCGGCAGTTTCTACAAAATACTATAAACAGTAAAATACTATAAAAAATCATTCATGCACAAATGCAAATATGTATCACTTTCAGTGTATAAGTTCACCCTTAAAAAAGCATTGTAAAAGGAATTTAATGATAGGTGACAAGTCTATCCTACCTAATAAAGTAATTCTTACTCAATCGGGCCCTTATCGAAACACATAGAAGTTAGTTTTGCGCACACAGATAATTTAACAATTTATTTTTAATTTAGTAATAGGCACCATCAATATTAGTACCAATTCCTGATCAATCTTCAATTTCTGATTACACTTGAGTTACAGTTAAGTGCAAAAATATATATCGAAAGAAACCTTTTATAAATATGTTACGACTAGCGTTGAAAAATTCCGGATTAAATCCCGTTTCTTTCCAAACAGCTGGTTTTTTTCCTGAATTTTTCGAAAAAAACAATGAAAATTTCCACTTTAATTTTCCACTCTAAACCAATGAAAATTAGGTCTAATTTTCACTTATACCAGGAGAACGCGATGTCACAGAGGAAAAGTCAATTGAAACAGATGGCAAGGAGTGACAGTGACAGTGACATTGATTGTTTCTGAAAAAAACCGAATAAAACGGAAAAAATCGAAGTTTTCATACATTTCCGAAAAAAACATTTTGTTTTTTTCCGACATTTTCAACGCTAGTTACGACGTTCTTATTACACAGAACTAAAGTGCACTGGGACATATTTTTGAGTATTTTTATTATTTTATCTATGACTGTATTTCGAACTATGTATCAATGCTGCTATGCTATTCTCTTATTCACAAATTCGACGCTGCGTTCGTCAACGAGCTCGACGTCGAGACAGCCTTGTCTAAAATCCTAGCTTTTTTATTTGACATTAGGAATCGAGGCTGTGAGCGAGGTTGCGGGCGAGTTCGTCGCTGTTTTTCGTTAGAGAATACGAAGCTCGTACATTAAACGTCAAACTCTCGACGCAGTGTAGTTCCAGTTCACGCCGCATTCGTCGCCGAGCACTAGTGTCGTTTGAAGTGCATTAGTGAATACCATTTTTAGGCTCGACGCTGCCGCAGCGCTGACACAGCGCTGACAGCAAGGCGGTTTCCTTAGTGAATAACACTGCTGATTATTTAACAGATGGCAGAAAATGGTCGCCGGTGGCAAGCGGAGCGAAGGCAGTTAGAATTGGAATTAGAGGAGTTGCGAGCCAAGCGAGATACCATGCAACATTGGGAGACTCAGGTATGTTTAAAATATCCAAATATGGATATAAAAATAATGTTTATTTCAGTTATCACTGATTTTTCAATTAGGGTGTGCAAACCGGTTTATATTTGTTTGAGATTATATCGAATAACCGGTTATAAACCGGTTTTCCATACTTGCCAAAACCACGCCTTATTCGGAATCCTCAGTTAAAAGTATCCGTTAGTTAAAATTATTACCATCTCAGGTCAAAAAAGGATAGAGCTAAATATATATTTGACAGATACTGTTAAATGGGGATTGTATAATCAGTAGGTACATACTTAGTGACTTAGTGTAATGTTACGACACTTGTACCGGAACCGGTTTCAAAAAATTGCGGTTAATTTCGGTTTTACTCGGAACTGTCATAGAGCGCGAACATTTTCAGTACTTTATTCTAATCTAAAGCTGCCGAGTGCAAGTTGACAACTTAACCTTTGCATGAAATAAACCGGTTTTTAGTTTACCTTTTTTTACTTTCGACTGAAAATTGTATACATATGATTAAACTTCTACTTTTCATATCGAGTTATCAAGTTCCTCACACGATGCACCGATTTATTTGTTGAAATGTTACTAGCTTATACTTATCTTATTTCTTGTAGATAGCGGACATCATCCGATGGGTGGCTGATGAGAAGGAGGCAAGAGGTTACTTACAGGCGCTGGCCACTAAGATGACTGAAGAACTCGAGTATCTCAAGATCGGTAAGTTATTTCAATTGTAAACACATGTAGATGGGGTGAACAATCTTTTCCTTACGTAGTTCAACTTTGTAAGGCCAAATGTATATTACAATGTATAAGTCCACTTTCATAAACCTAATAAAGTCGCATTTCCTTTGTTTGGTTGATTTCGCAAAGTTCAGCACTATTCCTTAAAATCAAGGTTCAAAATAAGATTTAAAGAAAGTAGTATGGTGAGCCTTACGAGGTTAAGAGAAACGTCTGAATTTATCTTTAGCTATCGCACCATGGATACTGAAGTTCGTTGTGATGGCTAGCTATATGAAGGAAGTTTACGTGAAAATTCGAAGGGAAAACACATGAAATGGTAAATAAGTTGAAGGCCGAGTTCCGCGTAGGCCCGAAGGCTTGGAGTACCTCTCATAGGCGCGACAGCTCTCGAGGCCGAAGGCCGAACTGTCAGAGCCCAGCGCTCCCATGCTACCCATTGATTATTGTAATATTAAAACTAATTGGAAGGCCGAAGTCCCGATGATTCGTTTCGAGAACCTGCGAAGGCCGAAGGCGTGGAGCGTCCCTTTCCGGCGCGATCGCCTGCGAGACCGAAGGTCGAGCTGCGGGAGACTCAAGTTTCTAGCCATATCTACTTTTATACTCATACCCACTCATCCCCTGCACAAACGTTAAGGCAAAACTTTGAAACCTGACACTAAAATAAAAGAAAAACATCATTCCGGCCTCCACTTGACAAAAAGACAGGCCTTTGGGCTTCGACGCAAAATACTAGTTACGTATATATTTATAAAGAATCATGAACGTCAGGGCTAAAACGGTAGC
>JALPQI010014479.1:0-27863 GCA_025490895.1 Thaumatotibia leucotreta | reverse complement strand
TTTTCTTAATATACCCTTTAAAAAATCAAATCCATAATATACATTTTCAGGGACTAAAGGAGTTAGGTGAGCGTGTGTAAAAAAAAATATCTATGGAAAGTAACCTGTGGCAAGCGCATACGATAAAATGAACGTGAAATTCTAATTTTGAATTTTCTTTTTCACGTATTTGAGGATTTTTATCTCAGTGCATGGGTTTAATGGATTAACATGTGTTATAGAATATAGAGTTCAAGGGTATCGCAATAAAGGTTATTTTTAAACGGCAATCCGCTGATTAAGTGCAGAAATGTAAGATAAAAGTACTACTTTGAGAAATTGATATTTTATTTTAGGTACTTGTTCTATTGAAAGGTTGTTGAATTTTAGTCCTTTACAACATAGGATTAACAACTAATTAGATATCTATTACCTACTTTTCGAGTTGTCTTCCTGTGGGCGGCGTAAGAGTCGGCTAAGGAATTGAAGTGTTCATCATCATCATCATCATCATCAGCCAATTGACGTCCACTGCTGGACATAGGCCTTCCGCAGATAGTTCCACAAAAACTGTCCGCATCCATTGGACACCCGCAACCTTTACCAGGTCGTCGCTCAATCTTGTGGGGGGCCTTCCCACGCTGCGCCGTCCAGTGCGTGGTCGCCACTCGAGAACACGCCGACCCCACCGGTCATCGGCCCTCCAGGCAATATGGCCAGCCCACTGAAGTGTTACTGACCATTTGTTTATCGAAGATTGATGATGGGCAGCAGCATCATGAATCATAGTGGACACACTACTGCGATCGCCAAGTCGCTTGCCCAGCGTGGCGATTATGGGTATTTTCCTCCTAATGCGTCCATAGGCATAGACTAAGGAGAGGCCGTTGTCCAGCAGTCCACTGAAATAGCTAGACATCGGCCTCCCCTAAATATTGCCACAATGACTGGTCCTGCGTCACCCGCATAGCGGACTTCTGCGATCTTCACCAGGTCATCTACCTTGTGGGAGGCCTACTCACGCTACGCCTTCCGATATGTGGTCACTACGCGAGAACCTTTTTGCCCTAATGGTAATTAGGTATTAGGTATCAATATAGCCTTGACATTTTTGTAATTTACTTACATAGTTATATAATATTAGCAAACATGTAGTAAATTAAAAAATACTACTTAACTAACCATATGAATTCAAAGAGGTTGTGTCATGCACTATGCACTTCCTATTACTGCCTAATGTTCTTCGTAAGGAACATATTCGTGTAGCTGACTAAGTTCATAAGCTATATAATTAGAATTAACTAGAATATCGCTGCCAAACTATATTAAGATTTTCATATACCTAATTCTTTATTAGCGTTAATAAAAATAATTTAAATTCCAAAGTAGGCAATTTACAAGAAAAATGATTTCTTCGCCATTTTTCAAACCTCACAATCTCAAAGAGGTTATATCATGCATTATGCACTTCCTAGCACGGCTTAATGTGCTTCATAAAGAACATATTCGTGCTGTTGAGTAGTTTCCTAAACAAAGCCACCTCACATCAGTTCCCATTTCGCGTTTCTTTTCACTAAATACGAGGTTCCTTAATGAGACTTTATGTACGTTCCTTTATACTGTTTTTAAAACTCAAACGTATAGTTTGTAAGGCGTTATGAAAAGAAATGGTGCTTGTGTTACGCTATTTTGTGTTTGATGTTTTGAATATCATGAAAAAGATTTGGTGACTAAACAAAAACTACTTTTTTAGAATTTCGGGCATCCGTTTCTGTCACACTGATGACGCCTTTGTTAGAGTGAAATTCGATCGTCTTTTTGTTGACGGAATTTTTCGTCTAGTAATTATTAACGTAAGTAAAAGTGATTCACTCCATTTCTCCTTAAATGTAATTAACTTACTTATTAACTTCAGTTAATATATAATATCAGACATAACTTTAATTACAATATGAACGATTGAAGTGTTACCAATTTCAAAGGACTGTAATTTTTTAGTTGCAACAATTTATTACTATAAATAAGAAAAAACAAGAGGAAAATATTATATTCTGTGATTAAATTTACTTTTAGTCAGTATACTACATTTTCCTAGACAATGGTTTTCAAATGGCAAAAAAATATTTGCTCGTAGCACGTTTGTGACCACTGGGTAGTGGTATGTGCCAGTGAAATATGATTGCTTTCTTCATTGCATTTATACAAGCACGTTTAATTGCTCTCACTGTTCTTAAAATAGACCAGATAAAAAATCCAAAACTGAACTGGAGAAATGACTTGTGAAATTCGGTTTTCTGCCATTTTTGGTTCTTACGAGCTTTATGAGCCGACTTCAATGCGGTGTCCAAAACATATTTCCGATAATAAGCCGCTATTACTTTGATACCAGACTTAAAAAAATACTTGATATAGTTCATCCTGTATTAAATACATAGACATACCTTTCATTATTAATTATTAAAGATATGTCTGATAGCAACTGTAGTTAAACAGAATCCTTGAATACATTGTGCCAATGACATCTATAGTTGTTCTGGCAAGTAACTTCGCTCGTTATCACTTCAGTCTTATTATGAGTTTCCTTCGACAACTGTACCTACGCAAACACAAGTTTGCCATAATATTCAATCGTAGATTACTTCGCGTAGAGTCTGCATTCGAAGAATTATACAGGGTTCAAAAATGCATGGGTAGTTTCGAATGAATTCATTCATAAATTGTTCATGCAATTCTGAACGCCACTGTACTTAAATTTGACAGTGTGATAGGTCATTCGTACCTATCACCATGTCAAATGCAAAAACTAGAGGACTCACACATTTTAACATCTCCGTCGATCTTGATTGGCCAAATCCAGTTTTATTTTCTGTTACATTAAGTTCTCTGTAATTTAAGCAAATTCTCACTTGCACTTAGGTACGCACTTATCAGGATTCAAATTCAGGGCTATTCGTAGGCTGAGTCACCAGTAAGTAACAGAAACCATCAAAACATAAAAACTTTGTAACGACTGCCTCTTGGCGTAGAAAATTTCCAGATTAAGTCCCGTATCTTTCCCAACAGTTGGTTCTTTCCGGATATTTCGGAAAAAATCAATGAAATTTTCCACTTTAATTGTAAACTCTAAACCGATATGGATTAGGTCTAATTTTCACTTATACCAGAAGAACGCAATGTCATCGAGGAAAAGCCAATCAAATTGATAAAAGAAGTGACAGTGATAGTGGCAATGATTATTTCTGTAAAAACCCAGAAAATCGGAAAAACCCCAATTTCCCTACACTTCCGAAAAAAACTATTTCGCTTCCGAAATTTTCAACGCTTCTGCCTCTACAAACAACTTGAGAAAAATGGATGATATATCTTACTGGTAGAAATCTATGTATCCAATATTTAGGTCAGGCTAATTAATTCCAGCCAGCGCTCGCAAATGCCTATAAGCAGATATCATCTAACGGCAACTGATATCTAAAACTGATAGTTGGCAGTTACTTCCGCAAGGCAAACAGAGAACTTGTTCGGTAGTCGGTTTTATAGGTGACGGGACGGGGACGACACGATTCAAGAACGAAACGATATTGGTCTGAGGAATTATGGGTGATAAATACTATATTCTAGTAAGTAGGAAACTAATCTACCTAACCTATAAATAATAAAAAAAAATACTGGCAACTATGAATTCGTATTTACTAACCATTATTTTTTCAAATTTACAAACTTTTATTTGTCAGTCGCTCTTCATTTGTTTTTGGTACTCGATTGCGTGCAACATTCGCTAAACTCGCTAAAGAAAAATGAAGTTCAGTAGAAGGAGATTATATAGAAAAATAAAAATAGGTTACCCAGTTACGTCTTTTTTTTCATACTTAGGTAGATTAGTTTCCAGCCACCCCTCGTAAGCTAGAAGAAATAAAGTATTCGTAGTTAAACACTTGTACACATTGTTTGTAAAACAGATAACCGTTGGAGCGGAAAGGTTCTCGAATGACGGCCACCTAATGTAAGGCGCAGCCCTTATAGGGAGCACGTACGATGAGTTGGCAAGTAACGGTTACGTTAGGTTTTGCCGTCAAACACGAGATGGGCTAAACCCAACCCGTGATTAAACCTGTGAGTTCTTACGTAAATTGTAGAAACGGAGCTATGCTAAGGAATGAGACAGTGAAGTTCATCTCTGATTCCTAAAGTCCTCAGCCAACATGCCATTTTAAAATAGTATACGATAAGCGATGAGTCACGTGACCATAATAATGTATGGAAATGGTCACGTGACTTTTCCCTCGAATCTCTCATTATCATACATTTTATTACTTATTGCTTATCGTATACGATTGCAGAATGGCATATTGGCAGTCCCTAATTTATTTTAAAAAATAAATTAAAATACTATAAGGATAATTCGGCTTGTCGTTAGTTATAAAGCGGCCTTGGGCGCGAGCAACTAATATCAATTTAGTTTGTAGTATTCAATGTATGGTAATTCCGTTGTTCCGCCGCCCGCCAGCCGGGATTCGATTATTAAACTATTTGAATGTACGTGGCGTAAATTTTCACAATGGAAATTGTAATACAATTTAAGAGTAAATTTAAAAATACTCATTTCATTTTCGTTCGAAATCGCTTGACTTTCTTTTATGCAAAACTCGCAGCTATCTAAGCTCGTTGCATTATCTTGTCAGCCTCCGTAGCCTAGTTGGTAGTGACCCTGCCTACGAAGCTGGAGGTTCCGAGTTCGAATCCCGGCGAGGGCATTATTTGTGTATTTATTTACCACAAATATTTGTTCCTCGGTCATGGGTGTCTATGTATTTAAGTATCTATATGTATCTATCTATTATAAGTATATATCGTCGCCTGGTACCCTCATCACAAGCCTTAATTGAGCTTACCGTGGGACTGGGTCGATTTGTGTAAGATGTCTCAAGATATTTATATAATTATTATTTTTATACTAAAACGTGATAAATTATAAATATTGGATGTCATATACCAAAGAAAAACGAGCAAGATCACCAACGTCCGAGGTGGGAATCGAACCCACGTGCTCAGCTTTCGCGGCTGATGCCTGCACCCTCGGCCACTCGGTCTTAGCTCGGTAAAGCGTGATAGTTCAGGTATTTTTCGTTAAACCTAAAAGTATTCAAATATATCAGGGTGGCATCAATAACTACAGAATACTATCAAAATAAAGGTTTACCTACCTGTGAACTGCTAGCAAACATTTCTAAAACTAAAGTAAATATTTTCATATTTGTTTTTAGGTAAAAGCAATAGGAATGGATGATATTGGTACACAGAATCACTTTTGTTACAAAGGTCACCCACATTTAGTCACGGAAATGGAATTGCTGCCGCGTGGTGACGGAAGCAAGAATACATTCGTCACCACCACAACTTTTTCCTTGGGTGTCGTAAGAGACTAATGCCGCGGCCACGACATTGGTCTAATGTCCCGGCCACGACATTGGTCTGAAGCGACCAGCGGCGAGCGAATCCATGAGTTGGAGCAGGATGCCGTTATGGGTACGAGAGGGAGCACCATACGTTATTCGCTAAGCCGGTCGCCTTAGACCGGTGTCGTGGCCATAAAGGTTTTAAGTATCACACGTTCATTTATTAAAGATCAATGATGGACAGAAACATTATCATAGTGGCACTCTAATGCAATCACCAATCCGCGTGACGATTAGGGCTCGGTCAAAAATCATGTGATCATATTTGTCCGAATTTTGACACCCCCCTTCCCCCTTGGTGATCGTAATAACAAGACCACTCCTCTCCCTTCAGGGTGATCACTTGACTAAAGTCTTATTAGACTTATGAAATAGGCACTATTGTAAATACTACTAGATTCTGTGGGAAATGCGGATCATTTTGATTTGTGAAAATTGAAGAGTAATTACGTGATGCATTTTCGGACCCACTCTCCCCCACCCCCAAATCGATCACATGATTTTTGCTTATAGTGAAATAGGCACAGTGTCAAGGAGGGGGAGTGACACATGAAAACACTATGATACGTTTACACCATTGTAATTCTCACTATAATCATCTTTTTTTCTAATTAAACGTACATATACATATAGTTATACTACATATTTTACGTGCTGTAAGAGACAATCCCTTATCGAATGGAGAGGTAATTTATCTACATTTAATCTCTACTACGTTGTCTACGTGACGAACGTGTAGGATTATGCTAGCCTATCACAATAGCTTCTTTCCTTCTGAATAGTCTTACTTAAAAATAGTTGAACGAATGCCCGCTTTCCACTGCGAGCGCAGCGGAGTCACTAATGGGTCCGTTTAACTTTCACTGCTGCTGTGACTCGCAGCCGTCAATTGAATACTAAGTCCTTAGCGAGCGATGAACGTGAAACGGAGCCATTAATGAGTCTGCTCCGCTCTCAGTGGAAAGCAGCCATAAGGTTGTATTAGTCAGTCAAAGTAACATTTTCATTGTAGCTAAACGGTCGCGTCCGAAACGTCAACGACTGTAACAAACATAAACGTCTCACTTCCTACTCACTTCAATTTAGCGAATGCTTACCGAATTTAGCGTGTTCGACGGAGACCAGTTATACAATAAGAACTGTGAATATTCATGATAAAAAGTCATGTTTATCCACATAACAATGTTTCTGTATCTTCCATTATTATATTGATTTAAACTTTTACGATTATCACTCACATTTTAACGAAAAATTAATACCCGAATCGTAAACTCACGTTTAATATTATTCTTACGTTTCTGGATGACATTACACCTACTACCCTTATATTCATTTCCATATTTTTTTAATAATTTCATGAAAATTACATTGATTGATGCCAAGATATCAGTAGTCTCATGCAATTTCCTGACTGACGACAACTTATTTTAACGAAAATTTAAACTCTGTCTTTTTCTTCAGTGTACGAGTCATCATCCTCATCAGCCTATTTCAGTCCACAGCTTTTTTTTTTATACCACGTCGGTGGCAAACAAGCATACGGCCCGCCTGATGGAAAGCAGTCACCGTAGCCTATGGGCGCCTGCAACCTCAGGGAGTTTAACAGCTGGACATAAATTTCTGTTATTTCCGATGCATATGGAAGTAAATATTAGAAGGTAATTCCCATAATCGCTGCGCTGGATGAGCGGCTTGGCAATCGCAGTATTGTGTCCACTATGACGCTGCTGCTGTCCATCATCAATTAATGAATGGTCAATAACAGCGTTCGCGAAGTCAGGATGTTGGCCTACGAAACTGGAGGATTCGGGTTCGAATCCCGGCGAGGGCATTATTCGTGTATTTATTTATCCCAAATATTTGTTCCTTGGTCAAGGCTGTCTATGTATTTAAGTATCTATATGTATCTACCTAATCTACCTATTACATATATCGTCGCCTGGTACCCACATCACAAGCCTTTATTGAGCTTACCGTGGGAATAAGTCGATTTGTGGAAGATGTCCTAAGATATTTATTTAATAAATCTTCAATATATGAGTATGACATATTATTCAGTTTATTTATAATGACGACTTGTCTATACTATTCTTTGGTCCTCTTCCTTCCTGATCCCGGATTCGCTTTGATCCTTCCTGGACATTTGAATATGTAAATGACGAAAATGGGATGAGCCGAGCAGTTCGGCTGAAAGAAGCTGTGATATCTGTTTTAACATGCGGGGACCGGTTTCCATTTAATTAGCACGTTCGCGCCCTTATCTTGGTGGCATATTTCCACTTTTCGGCTGTCCCAAATCAAAACCTAGCAAGGGGCATTTTTTGTCAAAATACGTTTTTTTAATGTATACGTATCTGCCCCAACCCAACTGTTGAGCTGCGTCTAAAGCAAAAACACCTGTATTTCTATCTCAATTAGAATCAAAGCTACGAAACCCAGTAAACCTAGCAAGGGCATTTCTTACATGCCAATAACATAATTCAAAATCCTAGTAAGTAACATTATCAAGTCCAAAAACCTAGCAACTGCATGCCATACTAGGTTTTTGAATAGTCCCAAAAAAAATTGTAGGACTCCGTGTAATTCCACTTTGTGTAATTTTGGAAGGAGTAATCGGATTACTTTTTGCCCAACTCTGCAACGTGGCATGTAGGTATAGGTAGTTCGGGAAATATTATTTCACCGACTGTTATACTTATATACCTTTTGTTTTCCTAAACACTAACTAGACAATCAGCAGTTGAGCACTTTTCTGCTAATGACGCAAAACAAAAGGTCATAAGTAAGATAACAGGGTGCTTAGCCAAGTTGCCAATCGCTAACGCATAATCGTCAATCGTAAACGAAAGGCAGCTTACTGTCTTTGTCGCACTAATATGAAAGAGTGACAGAGAGGGAAAACTGCGATACGTTACTAAGCGTTGGCGTTTGGCTACTTGGCTAAGCATCCAGTTCGGTCAAATTATATTTTCCGAACTATATTTATAGTGGCGAGGTGAATATAATAATAATAATGATAACAAGAAATGTAAAGTCTCTAAAAGTCAGAACTGTGGTGTGAAATCTATTCTTACTGCGGTTACCGTTACTGTACTACCACTACTAGTGCTTATTACTGTTAATAGTACATTGAGCATCAAGGGAGGTAAGTACGGAATTACTAAGGAGAGTGTTAGAATTCCGCTTACCGACCGTGATGCATACAATGTTTTTCATCACACTTACCGACAAAAAAATAAGTTTTATGACAAAATATTTTTAAATGACGTGCTGACATTTCTATAACTACCAACGGAAATTCACTTTTCTATTACTCCTGCTATGCATGCAAGCAATGGTGCGCTTAGACAGCAAGTGTGATAAAATTACTATTATTTTTAAATATAACCGGTACTTATACATTGCAACTTAATTTCATGTTTTATGTTTTAACATAAAGTAGGTATTTATACGTTTAATTATGTAATTCCTACCATGGTAGGGGTGATGATCCGGGCGTCGAATTGATTTTTTAACGTGGCGTGTCGTGTACCTACTCAATGTAAATTGAAATACAAATACAACGTGGATAATTTCATGCTTGACGAGAATCGCTCTAGACTTTTCTCTCATATAGGTCACATACTTAGAAATCAGGGTCGAAGTAGGTCACATTCATCGAGAGTATTCCTAAAGTTAGATACGTGTATAACACGCTTGTTTTAATGGAAATAATTAAAAGTTGGCAGCTTTGAAGAGAAAATATCTCGTACAGGACTTCGATTATGTGATACGTGTACGTTTTGGTAATTAAATTTTGTGTAAATGCTTAATACCAGGAACAGGAACTGAATAAAGTTTATTTACGAATAAATACAACATTATACAATACATTAACATATCAGTAGCGATATAACTAGAAAAAAAAACTATACACTTAAATAAGAAGAACTACAACAATAACCTTATAAATAAATAAGAACTACAACGATAACCTTAAAAATAAAACCGGAGCCGTTATTGTCTCCATATAAAAAGAACGGTTCTTTTTTCGTTCTTTTTCGTGTTTCAGTATATAAATAGTAAGTTAATGGAGTAATTTAAAGATATGATAATGTAAATTACATAAAACATTAAGCAGTACATAATAAGGAGTATAAAACGTTTTAAAATATAGGGCTATTTCGAGGTTTTTGTAAAATACCGGTTTAGGTCCCTGCTTAATACATCGTATGTTTTGGACTATTTTGTTTAAATAAATAGATAAGATTAATAAAATAGCTCCCTACCTACGCTAACTATCATTTTTGCCACATGTGTTAAAATAATAAAAATAAGATAATTAATTATAGCACCTTCTTAAGAAAGAAACAAGTCTTAGTGACAGCTTGAATAAATAAATCAAAAGAACTAAGGCTCGATTTGACCCAGATTTTATTAATCTCTCGGATAGTAATATCAAAACTCCATAGTACCTAATAAAAAAGCCTATAGTCTTGGGCTAGTATCTGAAAGTAAACTTTATTCTTCGAATAAAAATTTGCTGAAATATCGAACCTTGCAGTAATATAAAACTGCATTTCACAAATTCACAATCGTTCGACGAAAATTAAGTTCCTATCCTCAAAAATATTCCCACAATGTCGTAACAGGTGTAGAAAATATCAACTGCGAAAGACTCTGGTTGTCACGGGATTCGAACCCGCTTCCTCTGGGTTCGAATCCCGTGACAACCAGAGTCTTTCGCAGTTGATATTTTCTATGGTAAGCACATCTGTTACGACATTGTGGGATTATCCGCATTGTAAAAAAGTAACACCAACATCAATTTGTTTAATTATAAAACAAATTGATGTTTTCTAATCTCAAAAATATGTTAACAATTTAGATCTTGGTGCCTGAGACTTAAGTTCTGAAATGTGCTTATTAGATATGGCTGTACAAAACGAAGCAGGTCTTAATGATAGCAATTAAAAGTTGTCTCCTTTGTTCACAAGATCAAGGCCTCTAACTAACTGGGCAAGTTTTAGCTTCACGCTAAAGTTTTAAGACGCTTCCTGATTCGATGTTGTTGTTTCAAAATTGTAACTTGCATTCTACGAAAGTCTATTTTGTCGGGAACGTGACGGCTATGACACTTACCTTCTTTATGTGACGAAGGTAGACAATTGAGCTCTCAGCCCACCTGATGGAAAACAGGAACTGAGGACCATGGACATAGTGACCAAAAAATCGCCTATGCGCCGCCTACCCTGAGGACTTAGATGGGTTGCCACTATCTATGCTAGTAATTACACCGGCTACCTTACCCCCAAACCGGAACACAGTACTATTTAGCGTCAGGTTAACGGGTAAGACGGTGGTGGCTAAGGTATCCGGGCGGACCCTGCATCAGGTCCTACCACCAGCAGAAAGGAGCGAGAATCTTCTATAAATACAATCAAGTACTTATAAAATTAAGATACCAAAAATTGTATTTTTAACGTTCTTAAGATGGATTTAGACCAAAAGAACGTATTCTCATTCTATCCCCCACTCTACGAAATTCGTTCGCTACACAAAACGTGATTCGTCGTAATGGTAATTATTTGATAAAAGATCATATTACTAAATTAATATCCTAATAGATTCTTCTCAAGCCAGTCAAGCCTATTTAGCCAGTGTTTACCTTCAGAAAGTCATACGGAGGCCTCGCCCCGGCCGACTGGTCGAACTCACAACTTAGTTTGCCTGGTTAAAATACGCAGCCTCGGAGGACACACGGAGGCCTATACCAACATTTAACCAGCGTGCCTACTATGAGTGAGCGTTTCAACCGCTCGGATTCATCATTGTCGTCCTGCGATTTTTACCGTGACGGAAGGTAGCAACAACATAATTGGAGAAAAATAATTAGGAGAGCCGACCCCACCTAATGTGGGAATGAGCAAAGAAGAAGAAGAAGAAGGAAGGTAGCAACAACACCGAATATGCTAGACTTAGCATTGGTGCTGAATTGACAACATTACATATGTTTTAATCCTAGTTTTTATTGTCTGTTTTGAAAGACCTCAATATTAAAATATACACGTATATTTTCTAATGCATCTATACGAATAGTTAATAGGAGAGGCCTACGTCCAGCAGTGGACTATCATAGGCTGATGATGTAAACGTTACTGACCAACTCGTGGTACGGCTATTGGGTGGATATTATCACAATGCAGTGAAAAAAGATACGTATTGTTGCTAGTCTCTCAGTTTAATAAAAGGGAGCTATTTTTTTTAATATTCGATGTCATATCAAAGAAAAAAAATAAAGTTAACGTTGGTTAACTTTTTTTTCTAGCCGGAGGTGGCATTCGAACCCACGACCTCACCTTTAGCGGCTGATGCCTAAACTACTCTGCTACTCCAGCTTAGCGGACATCAGTCGAATTTCTCGGGTATATGCTATATAAAAGTAAATCGCGGCTTTCAAAACATACTTTT
The DNA here is from genome assembly GCA_025490895.1 of Thaumatotibia leucotreta. NCBI lineage: Eukaryota > Metazoa > Arthropoda > Insecta > Lepidoptera > Tortricidae > Thaumatotibia > Thaumatotibia leucotreta. The sequence continues at coordinate 15,981 of JALPQI010014479.1, read as the reverse complement.
AGAAGAAAGCACGAAATAATGATTTTTAAATACCTACTGAGTAAAATCTTTATCTTGGGACATCTTACACAAATCAACCTAGTCCCACGGTAAGCTAAATTAAGTCTTGTGATGTGGGTACTAGGCGACGATATATACAATAGATAGATACATATAGATACTTAAATACATAGACAGCCACAACCAAGGAAAAAATTGATAAATAAATACACAAATAATGCCCTCGCCGGGATTCGAACTCGGAACCTCCAGCTTCGTAGGCAGGGTCACTACCAACTAGGAAACGGAGGCTGACAAACTATGTATGTTAATGGGTTCCGTTTTCGCCATTTCGTTTGCGGTTTGTGTGCGTATACCGGTCCGTATGTTTTCTCTTTAAAGCTGTTCACATGAAATGGGATCTACTCGACCTGTACTCTTACTATGAGCTGCTATGCTATTCTCTTATTCACACATTCGACGCTGCGTTCATCAACGAGCTCGACGACGAGACAGCCTTCACTTCGACGTCGAGCGCAGCGCTGCGAAAAACGGTATTCACTAACGTAGAACAGCTCGTCGTCGAACTGTAGGTGGTAATTCTCGACGCAGTGTAGTTCCAGCTCATGCCGCATTCGTCGCCGAGCGCTAGTGTCGTTTAAAGTGCATTAGTGTAGTGAATACCATTTTTAGGCTCGACGCTGCCGCAGCGCTGACACAGCGCTGATAGCAAGGCGGTTTCCTTAGTGAATAACACTGCTGGCGGCGTGCCGTGCACGTGACGTGCAAGCGGTGTGGCATCTACTATGACCAGATACCGGAAAATTCATAGCAAAACAAAAGACTGTCGTGGCATACCTAGGGTGAGAAACATTTTTTTATCGATATCGATCAAAAAATCATAGCGATATGTTTATTAACGTCATTCAAGCCAAACGTAAAATAAGTAGTAAGTTAAGGGTTTGTTTTATACAGGGGTTCGTTTCGATTTGCGATAAATTAGACAGATTACTTGGGCCATTAATAGAAGTTGTCTGGTATATCGGCTTTTGGAAACTTCGATAAAAAATATTTTTTTTGTTTTCATACATAATAAATGAAATGTTAAGTGTGAGAGAACTTTAAGCATAAAATAAAAGTTAATCTCAGGTGACTGACGGCACATGTCAAAATAAGTAACTTTAGAATGTAATAAAGGATGCAATACACATGTTCAGTGATTAAACTTATTTTTTTAATAACTCAATAACGGTAAGATTTAAAACACTAGTTTCTTAGAGAAATTAATTATATTTCACCTAAATAAGCTTCCCTTAAAGTTATAGCATATGAAGAAAAACACGCTGTATGTGTTATTTCATCTAAAATGAAATGTAACTTATAATATCAACGTTACTTATATTAAGTAATAAGTTAATAACCATTCCTTTTTGGCTTGGCCATAGTCGGCGACAAAGAGGTACTCAACCTCATTGAAAATAATAGACACTTCAGAAAATTAATACTTCATAAGACATTGAATGTCATTATTGTCATTTGATTGCGTATGACAGCGATACAATGCTAGTTGTGTCTCTGTAGATCATTATTATTTGTATCTTAAAACGGACTTGGTTGATATTGATATAAAAACTTACTTGATATCGATAAAAAATGTGTCTCACCCTAGTTTGATTGAGACAGTCTTTTGTTTTGCTATGGATTTTCCGGGCTCTGACTATGACATTTCCGACGTTACAACATGTAAGCCAAGCTACACACGGATCGGGTATGGCTCAGCCTTAATTGGAATGTAATAAAGCCAATCAAAACTTTGATAGACCAATCACAACTATTTTTAAATAGCGGGTAAATTTTATAGAAGTTAATAGAGAAATTAATAAGCGTGATGTTTTGAAACATAAATAGAGTTTCAAGTTCAAGTTCAAAAAAAAATTGTCATATAAATTAAAAAACTAATACACGAAAATCATCCAATACTACAAAAAAACTAATTCAGTTTTTGTGTGAAATTCCCGAACGGAATAAAAAGCCTGGTCAATTAGGAAATCTTTAAACTTTTTGACAACTCATAAGAAGTCGCCTCCTTAATTAATATAGTATTTTCAAGTGTACCTATTTTCTGCGCGTATAGTCGAGGATTTGAACCTGGTACAACTGCTACACAGCCGAACGCTTGGACCACCGCACCAAATTCCCTACTTAACCTAATTTAAATTAATGTTATGGATTTTTGTGGTCCGAAATAAATTATTTTTATAAGTTCTCCGACGTAAGACTTTCAATCCGGAGGTCGTGGGTTCAAATTCTGGCTCGTACCAATGAGTTTTTACGAAATTTATGTACGGAATATCAGATGATATTTACCATTAGCTTTCGGTGAAGGAAAACATCGTGAGGAAACCTGCATACATCCGCGAAGAAATTCAAAGGTGTGTGTGAAGTTCCCAACCCGTTTAGGGCCAGCGTGGGGACTATAGCCCAATCCCTCTCATATATATGAGAGGAGGCCTGTGCCCAGCAGTGGGACATTATATAGGCTAAACTATTATATTACTTTATTATTTATAAGTTCAGTTTTTTCGTAGATTGCAGTAAGTTCTCGTGGTAAGAACTTTGGAGGTATTTTCCTACGTCGTGTTTGAACGGTTTTGTAGTTTGAGAACCAACTTGTGAATAGAACTGTTGGATATTCTTCTGCATTGCACTGCATTTTTCATTCACATGTTGTATCGCAGAACATTTTGCGGTATGGGTAGCTCTATGAACTTTGTACAGTCAGATATATTGGGGCGGCCGTGGTTGTCAAAAATATCTGAACAAATGAACATGCACTCTAACCTCCGTATTCATAAACGTCTGCTAACTTAGTAAGCCGCTAAGTATTGTTTGTCACACCGTCTCACAGTGTGAGGTTTTTCTTCAGTTTTGTTCACCACATTTTCATGGCATTAACGATTGTTATATTTTATAAGAAAACCAGCACAAAAACACCCAGTCATCTATCGTTTTTAGTTTTCGAGAAAAAAAATGTTAAAAATTACATTTATGACGTCATCAAAACATGTTTATATTTTTATTTCCTCTAAATGTGAGATGAAAGTGCCAATATTTTTCCTGTGTTTTGAAGGACCGATATTAACCACATAAAAAGATTACAGGACTGTAAACCTAATTAATTATATTGATGACAATATGTTTTTTTTTTCTTTTTTACTATATACGAGTATAACCCTAAGATAGTCCTGTTGGCGCCAAGTTGGATTCTGACGATGGGATCTTGGAGTAATCGGTCAAGTCGGTTTTTTTTTAATTTCGTTTCGTTTGTTTAATTATGATGATAATAATCAATTTAACAATTTAATTACGTTTTAGTCTTAGAAATGAGAATTGCTTAAAATCAATATTACTTGGACCGTGACCGGTTTTAATTGAGCTAAAATTCACTTTACGTTTATGTCTACTGTATTATCCAATCCATTTACATTGTTTTTAGCTGTAAACAAAGAGAAGTAAATTAACAAAGAGCGTTAACCTCCATTTAATACTATGGCAGGTACCACATTACTGTAGAGGCCTATTCTTTGCATTTTAGTCTATACCTTTGTAAAGGACAGCACTAGATATCTTAGCCTCACTATAATTAACAAAAAAAAATCGCTAGCTTTAGAAGTAATAATAGTATAGACGCTGGTGCCTCTTTTTAAGTGTTAGTACACTTGTGCTAAGAGAGCACCGCTCATCCAAAGAGTCATCAATAGACTATAATTTCAGGCTAGCTTCTTAAGGATACAAAATTTATAAAGTACTTAGGTACTAAAGATACAAAATTTATAAAGTACTTAGGTAGGTAAATTTATCAAGAGATACAAAAGTATTAAGTTTAACACAAAGCAAATTTACAAAAATGTTTATTTACTTACGCTTTCATTTAAACTGACATCGATTTGACTTTTCAAACCTTTACTACAGTTTGGTAGCCAGATTTGGTAGCTGGCTGCCAAATGTGCAATATGTTTCCCGCCTAGTAGAAGATGAAATGGTAATAACTTTCCCATCTCATAGTCGGATTTGGTACAAATCTGGTTACAAATCGGTAATTATAAGTCCCGATTTAAAACCAGTTACCTATCTACTGGGATTTTATTCCCATTTCGAAGCTGGTTACGAAACTTTGGCTACCAAACGGTACTAAAGATTTTATAATATATAATACTTAACTTAGCAAGCCGGTAACTATCTTTTATATGTTTCGATCTTATCTATTACCCCCCTTATTCATAAACGTGTGTTAACTTAACAAGCCGCTAATAATTGTTTGTCCCTTTTGCTCTTATGGACACATTGTTAAGACCGATAGGGACAAAAAAATATTAGCAGCTTGTTAAGTTAACAAACGTTTATGAATAAGGGAGTACGTCAATAAGAACGTAAGAGGCCAGCCGATTATCGTTTGTCGCTTTTGGTTTTAACACTCTTTATAAATACTTATCTCTGCTGTAAATTAACAAAGCATTGTGATTTACGTTTACGATTCGCCGAGTTCGTATCTCGGAATTAATTTAAAATTGTTTAGGCCCTTGATAATCTTGTATTTTGTTATGAAAATCTTCCCGTTATTTAACTGAGTTTAATTAGCAATTTAGCAGTAAGGGGCAAGGCATTGTATAAAATTGGTTTGTTATTTCTAAGAATATTTGTAATTTTTTTTATTCCTACTTAACAGGAAACTTTAAGTAAGTAATTATTTATTGTTCCAGTAAGAAAATAACAATAAAAAAAGAAAGATACAGGTTGGGCATTTCACCGAGCGTTTGAACCGCCATGACTTCGGTGGCAGCCTTATCTCATGAATCCCGTGAGAGATGCAAGATCTTTTGGATATATTGGTAGACGTAGTTGACAACTACCAAAGGACCATGGGCAATTTTGTATGGAGCCTGGTCCTGAAACCAACAGAGCTGAAACTTAAGTCATTAAATAGGTCTTTAAATCTACTTTATTTCATTATATGGGCACAAAGCCGAATTCCATTGCAGAACTGAGATATTCATATTTAAATCAGGTAAGTTTTCTTCTAAAATATATCGCCGCTGTTGCAAAACCAAACGGCGTCCTTCTATTGCCATGTTTTCATATTATGATGATAAGTAAAACACGATATTCAACAAGAAATGACACCGAACGAACATAATTAATGGAAAATATCGATATTCCTACCTTAATTTTTTAATTAGGTTTGCTCAATACCTACCCCCCAAAATCAAATAAACTCTGAATGAATTTATCGTAGCTCGTACTCACCACGACTAAAATACAAAATATCTTAGTTCTGCAATGGAATTTGACTTTGTGCCCATATAATGAAATAAAGTAGATTTTAAGACCTGTTTATTGACATAACTCTCAATGCTGTTGGTTTCAGGACCATTTTGACGCATGGTCCTTTATCCAAAAAATGTATGAGATACCCGCGAAAATCGGGTAATAATGTTGCCACCGAAGTCACGGCGGTTGAAACGCTCGGAGAAATGCCCGGTTACAGTTAAAGGGACAAATATAAAAGATATGAAGGGTCCACGGAAAGAACATGTTTAATCCTTCTAAAAGCCAGGGCAAATTTGCACAATAATTACAAGTAAGGTTGATTTTCCTTCTGACTAGACTTGTCATTTCCGTGCACCCTTCAAGGTATTACGAAGAAAAGATTAGGATACGTTCGTATGGTTGATCGCTCATAGAAAATTTGTATTTTTTTACTTTTGGCTTTTTTACAGTTGCTACACAAAATTTTACCTCGGAACACAAAACTTATGACACTAAATTTTGTTTTCGTTAAAGGGTGAATATCTAAGCGTTTCAACCGCCTAATTTTGGTGGCATCATTTTTGCCGAAGTTTCTATTCGTTACAATGAGCTTCTTTGTCATTTGAAGGAGGCACGGTACCTTATACAAATGACGAAGTATAACATTGAGACGTTTAGAAACTTCGGCAAAAATGATGCCACCAAAATTAGGCAGTTGAATCGCTCAGATATTCACCCTAAAGGCGTTTAATTATTATAAATAATAAATATTAGATGTCATATACAAAAGAAAAAACGACCAAGATCACCGACGTCCGTGGTGGGAATCGAAACCTCGTGCTCAGCTCTCGCGGCTAATGCCTGCACCGCTCGGCCACTCGGTCTTAGCAACAACTAGTCAATTTTCTCGAGTATATGCAACCCCTTACAAGGCGTCTTTGACCATACTCTAAAGGTGCATGCAGACCAAAAGAGCATTCGCTGTTCTATCCCCCGCTCTACGAAATCCACCAATCACGTTTTGTATAGAATAAGAGAATGCTCGTTTGGTCTAAATGCACCTTAATGCGTCCATAACTAATGTGACCCACTTAATATGAAATCATTTTTCACGGCCCCCTGCTGTTTTTAACCCAGATAGTTTCTTTTTTAGTGAGGCTTTGCGAACCCTTTTGACCCCCTTACTCGGAGCAGAGTGTGGCGTGGTTGAGGCACTGTTAATTAGTTACTATTAATATCACGCGTTCTTGTCTCTTTTTAACTTTTATGAGCTAATTCTTCTGAGCAATTTACTAAGCTACAAAGAGCTAAAAAATGAGTAAAAGAGATGGAGATGCTTATTATTAGAGCCATAGCGTCCAGTCAAGGTAAAATATATTATTATATGCATGGAAAGTACCAAATAAATATATCACACCACACCATCAGCCTATGTTAGTCCACTGCTGGACATAGGCCTCTCCTATTAACTATGCGTATAGACGCATTAGGAGGTAAATGCCCATAATCGCCACGCTGGGCAAGCGGCTTGGCGATCGCAGTACTGTGTCCACTATGATGACGCTGCTGCCCATCATCAATCTTGTAGAATGGTCGTGACACTTTAATCCCTTAGTCGACTCTTACGACACCCGCAGGAGGCATTGGGGTGGTGACAAATGTATTCTTACAGCCGTCACCACACGGCCATAAATGTATACAGAACCCTATTACTATTTAATTATTTATTTAATTTAACCCTTAAATGTATGACCTTGACAAAGATTTATCTTTTCTTCTGTCAATAGAATCAAGAATTCATGACGCATATATACATCACTATGCATTTAAGGGTTAAATGTATGGCTACATATAAATAAATAAATAAATATCTTGGGACATCTTACACAAATCGACCTAGTTCCACGGTAAGCTCAATTAAGACTTGTGATGTGGGTTACCAGGCGACGATATATATAATAGATAGATACATATAGATACTTAAATACACATACATCTATTTTTCGCACTAATTGCGTGTATACATATTTTTTACCTTGACTGTTGATTTAATACATATAAAAGATGTAGGATGATTTTTATATTGTGATTCCTCCTCCTTGTGTCGTGTTCCTCATTGCTGAGGGTCGTGACCTTTATGAATAATTTTCCGGATGATCTCTTTCCACTTCTGACGGTCTGAGGCTGTGTGTATTGCTTCGTGGACGTTTGTATTGGTGGTATCGCGGATCTGATCTGTCCACCGCATAGGACTTCTACCTCTTGGTCGCTTGCCTTGTATTTTCCCTGTCACCAGGAGTTTTTCCAGGTTATCGCATTTATTCCTCGCTACGTGACCAAAGAATTCGAAGATCCTACGAAGGCAAAGCGTTGATAGTCTGACGGTGACTCCCACTTCCTGCAAAATTGAGACATTAGTGCGGTGGGCAGTCCATGGTACTCGCAGCATTCTCCGCCAGCACCACATCATATTGTGATTAGTAAAGCCTAAAAACTTACTATTTGACCCTCGCCATGTTGCGGATTTTCAGTGACACTAATTTATTTTACTGGCAATGATTACTGTTTCACATCAGGCGTTGAATGTATGTCACCGATGTAAACAAAAAGAAAATATATCGCGACTTAAACGAATTTATCATGAAAATGCCGAAAAAGATACCAATAGAAGAAAGAAAAATCGTCTTAAATACAATAAAATATTTAAACCAAAGAAAGGACGAAGGATTGAATAGTATTCCATTGGAAAATGTTTTGCAATTGGTTACTGACAGGACCGGTACTGACACTTTATAGTGCGGTTGTATTTGAATTGGTTAGTTGTTATAATTAAACTTAATAGATTTTATTTTCTCATTGAAGGTGTATGTAGATCGACGATTAAAAATATTTCTAAAAATAAAGAAGCGACTTTGCCAACCTTACAAAATAAAGCCCCACGCAAAAAGAAAATTAATATAGATGACTTCGATAAAATATAAATGTGGATTATATGTGACCATGTAAAAAAAATTGAAGACGATTATGGGAAGAAAGGTCCTATAATCAAATCCCAGACCGAACGATTTATAATAGAGGTTGCTGGTCCTGAAAGCGACACAACATCTGACGAAGATCAAACTTCATCAGAGTCAGAATATCAAGAATACATAAATATTGAGTATTTGGAATTGGATTTTGACGAGTAGGTAATATTAAAAAGCTTTTATTCTCTGTAATATTTTTTTTTGTATTAAAAATATCAACATGAAGCCAATACACACCATGCTGATTATACATGTCGTAAGCACATTATTGCCATAGGTAAACTGTTTGTAGCGACACTGTGTCAGGGTCAAATAGAAAGTTGTTAGGCTTTAATTATATTTTTATACTTATTGTTTTTTACAGAGATAACAAAACTTAAAGGGTGTCTCCTGTAAGTTTTATTAATAAGGGTAAAATGAATTCGATTTATGGAAAATTAGTACCCTAATAAAATAACATTTTGGTATCCATTGTACCTACTCATAATTATTATTCATTGAAAGATACTAGGCTCCTTGAATGTTTCACGTAATCACTAGAATTAAATACGTGAGACAATTTGTAACATTTTCTTTCATTTTGATACGCATACGACTCAAAAAGTAGCTCATAATATAATTTGTCTGACTCATATAACCTAATGCGTGTGTCACGATGAATACTTTCATTTTACCATACATGAAAACTGTAACTAAATGCTTTTACATTAAAAATGCTTTTACACCACGTGAAGGTGAGAATTTGGGAGTGAATTTAATTTGCTTTGAAAGCTTAAGCTTTCTAGGACTAATAAAGGTGAAAATAAAATATTATTTTATAACTGTATGTTGTACGGTCGGCTCTAATAATATGTATACGATTTTGATCCTTATGTCTTTGACATACCTACGTTCTGAAATGTTTGATAGACCAATCACAACTATTTTTAAATAGCGGGTAAATTTTATAGAAGTTAATAGAGAAATTAATAAGCGTGATGTTTTGAAACATAAATAGAGTTTCAAGTTCAAGTTCAAAAAAAAATTGTCATATAAATTAAAAAACTAATACACGAAAATCATCCAATACTACAAAAAAACTAATTCAGTTTTTGTGTGAAATTCCCGAACGGAATAAAAAGCCTGGTCAATTAGGAAATCTTTAAACTTTTTGACAACTCATAAGAAGTCGCCTCCTTAATTAATATAGTATTTTCAAGTGTACCTATTTTCTGCGCGTATAGTCGAGGATTTGAACCTGGTACAACTGCTACACAGCCGAACGCTTGGACCACCGCACCAAATTCCCTACTTAACCTAATTTAAATTAATGTTATGGATTTTTGTGGTCCGAAATAAATTATTTTTATAAGTTCTCCGACGTAAGACTTTCAATCCGGAGGTCGTGGGTTCAAATTCTGGCTCGTACCAATGAGTTTTTACGAAATTTATGTACGGAATATCAGATGATATTTACCATTAGCTTTCGGTGAAGGAAAACATCGTGAGGAAACCTGCATACATCCGCGAAGAAATTCAAAGGTGTGTGTGAAGTTCCCAACCCGTTTAGGGCCAGCGTGGGGACTATAGCCCAATCCCTCTCATATATATGAGAGGAGGCCTGTGCCCAGCAGTGGGACATTATATAGGCTAAACTATTATATTACTTTATTATTTATAAGTTCAGTTTTTTCGTAGATTGCAGTAAGTTCTCGTGGTAAGAACTTTGGAGGTATTTTCCTACGTCGTGTTTGAACGGTTTTGTAGTTTGAGAACCAACTTGTGAATAGAACTGTTGGATATTCTTCTGCATTGCACTGCATTTTTCATTCACATGTTGTATCGCAGAACATTTTGCGGTATGGGTAGCTCTATGAACTTTGTACAGTCAGATATATTGGGGCGGCCGTGGTTGTCAAAAATATCTGAACAAATGAACATGCACTCTAACCTCCGTATTCATAAACGTCTGCTAACTTAGTAAGCCGCTAAGTATTGTTTGTCACACCGTCTCACAGTGTGAGGTTTTTCTTCAGTTTTGTTCACCACATTTTCATGGCATTAACGATTGTTATATTTTATAAGAAAACCAGCACAAAAACACCCAGTCATCTATCGTTTTTAGTTTTCGAGAAAAAAAATGTTAAAAATTACATTTATGACGTCATCAAAACATGTTTATATTTTTATTTCCTCTAAATGTGAGATGAAAGTGCCAATATTTTTCCTGTGTTTTGAAGGACCGATATTAACCACATAAAAAGATTACAGGACTGTAAACCTAATTAATTATATTGATGACAATATGTTTTTTTTTTCTTTTTTACTATATACGAGTATAACCCTAAGATAGTCCTGTTGGCGCCAAGTTGGATTCTGACGATGGGATCTTGGAGTAATCGGTCAAGTCGGTTTTTTTTTAATTTCGTTTCGTTTGTTTAATTATGATGATAATAATCAATTTAACAATTTAATTACGTTTTAGTCTTAGAAATGAGAATTGCTTAAAATCAATATTACTTGGACCGTGACCGGTTTTAATTGAGCTAAAATTCACTTTACGTTTATGTCTACTGTATTATCCAATCCATTTACATTGTTTTTAGCTGTAAACAAAGAGAAGTAAATTAACAAAGAGCGTTAACCTCCATTTAATACTATGGCAGGTACCACATTACTGTAGAGGCCTATTCTTTGCATTTTAGTCTATACCTTTGTAAAGGACAGCACTAGATATCTTAGCCTCACTATAATTAACAAAAAAAAATCGCTAGCTTTAGAAGTAATAATAGTATAGACGCTGGTGCCTCTTTTTAAGTGTTAGTACACTTGTGCTAAGAGAGCACCGCTCATCCAAAGAGTCATCAATAGACTATAATTTCAGGCTAGCTTCTTAAGGATACAAAATTTATAAAGTACTTAGGTACTAAAGATACAAAATTTATAAAGTACTTAGGTAGGTAAATTTATCAAGAGATACAAAAGTATTAAGTTTAACACAAAGCAAATTTACAAAAATGTTTATTTACTTACGCTTTCATTTAAACTGACATCGATTTGACTTTTCAAACCTTTACTACAGTTTGGTAGCCAGATTTGGTAGCTGGCTGCCAAATGTGCAATATGTTTCCCGCCTAGTAGTACACACTAATTTATTTTACTGGCAATGATTACTGTTTCACATCAGGCGTTGAATGTATGTCACCGATGTAAACAAAAAGAAAATATATCGCGACTTAAACGAATTTATCATGAAAATGCCGAAAAAGATACCAATAGAAGAAAGAAAAATCGTCTTAAATACAATAAAATATTTAAACCAAAGAAAGGACGAAGGATTGAATAGTATTCCATTGGAAAATGTTTTGCAATTGGTTACTGACAGGACCGGTACTGACACTTTATAGTGCGGTTGTATTTGAATTGGTTAGTTGTTATAATTAAACTTAATAGATTTTATTTTCTCATTGAAGGTGTATGTAGATCGACGATTAAAAATATTTCTAAAAATAAAGAAGCGACTTTGCCAACCTTACAAAATAAAGCCCCACGCAAAAAGAAAATTAATATAGATGACTTCGATAAAATATAAATGTGGATTATATGTGACCATGTAAAAAAAATTGAAGACGATTATGGGAAGAAAGGTCCTATAATCAAATCCCAGACCGAACGATTTATAATAGAGGTTGCTGGTCCTGAAAGCGACACAACATCTGACGAAGATCAAACTTCATCAGAGTCAGAATATCAAGAATACATAAATATTGAGTATTTGGAATTGGATTTTGACGAGTAGGTAATATTAAAAAGCTTTTATTCTCTGTAATATTTTTTTTTGTATTAAAAATATCAACATGAAGCCAATACACACCATGCTGATTATACATGTCGTAAGCACATTATTGCCATAGGTAAACTGTTTGTAGCGACACTGTGTCAGGGTCAAATAGAAAGTTGTTAGGCTTTAATTATATTTTTATACTTATTGTTTTTTACAGAGATAACAAAACTTAAAGGGTGTCTCCTGTAAGTTTTATTAATAAGGGTAAAATGAATTCGATTTATGGAAAATTAGTACCCTAATAAAATAACATTTTGGTATCCATTGTACCTACTCATAATTATTATTCATTGAAAGATACTAGGCTCCTTGAATGTTTCACGTAATCACTAGAATTAAATACGTGAGACAATTTGTAACATTTTCTTTCATTTTGATACGCATACGACTCAAAAAGTAGCTCATAATATAATTTGTCTGACTCATATAACCTAATGCGTGTGTCACGATGAATACTTTCATTTTACCATACATGAAAACTGTAACTAAATGCTTTTACATTAAAAATGCTTTTACACCTCGTGAAGGTGAGAATTTGGGAGTGAATTTAATTTGCTTTGAAAGCTTAAGCTTTCTAGGACTAATAAAGGTGAAAATAAAATATTATTTTATAACTGTATGTTGTACGGTCGGCTCTAATAATATGTATACGATTTTGATCCTTATGTCTTTGACATACCTACGTTCTGAAATGTTTACTGTATATTATTAGATCTGACTGTACAAATGTAGTGTAGTCGCTATCAGATATATCGTAGCGTCCAGAGCGTTCAAAAATATCTGAACACGCCTTTATTGGCATAACGATAGATATGCCGTGTGGTGACGGCAGTCAAGAATACATTTGTCACCACCCCAACTCCTCTTGCGGGTGTCGTAAGAGTCGACAAAGGGATTAAAGTGTCACTGACCATTCTACAAGATTGATGATGGGCAGCAGCGTCATCATAGAGGACACATTACTGCGATCGCCAATCCGCTTGCCCAGCGTGGCGATTATGGGCATTTACATCCTAATGCGTCTATACGCATAGTTAATAGGAGAGGCCTACGTCCAGCAGTGGACTAACATAGGCTGATGATGTGTGTGTGATGTGATAGAGGCGTGTTCAGATATTTTGAGCGCTTCGGACGCTACAGTGTTTTGTCAGGCACGATCAAGGAACAAATATTTGTTATATTATAAATTAATACACAAATAAAGCCCTCGCCCGGATTCGAACCCCGAACCTCCAGCTTCGTAGGCAAGGCCACTTAGTAACTAAGTTACGGGGACCAATAATGACATTAAGGGTTTGTTTCATTCACCATATCCGAATTAAATATTATATTTCTCAGATAAATGTTACCTGTTCTTTTTATACATATAAACACGTGGAAATGGATCGTATGTGTGACGGATATATTCGTATATATTCGGGTAATTATTGCGCAACAGGCTATTATAATTTTAATAGTCCTAACCATACATTTAAATTACTAAAGTTGAAATTTTTCTCGGGTATTTTCAGTAAAAATTTGATAAGTACAAAGGTAAAACTAGCTTTTCAAGTTTCTTCCACGAGAATGGTTAAAATAGAAGTTCTGAAGAACAATAGAAGTTTTAAATAAAACTGCATTTCAATATATTGGAGATACAAATCGAATTCTAGAATACGTATCTATAAATGGCATTCACTACGGACTCCAAGGGTATTTTATTTTGCCGTGTCTCAAGCACTGATTTTCTCCTATAGAATCCGTATGTATATAGGCGCCAAAGGCTGCCACTTTCATCTGGACTACATCTGAAACTTAAACTTTGTGCAGATTATTTTTTCCCTTTTGTTAACATTGTTTTGGTTGCTCGGATTACTATTTAAATTGTAGTTAAAAACGCTTTTGGGAGTGCATATCATCCACTAATCATAACAGGCAGAGCATTTGCTGGCGCCAGAAAAACACACAGCTCACAATAAATAAATTACTCATATACCTACTTACTTACTAAATGTTCTAGTCCACGGCTTGGCAAACGCACCGTTGGACGTCCAACCACAAGATGGACAAACGACCTTATGAATTAAGTTGCCGGGAGATACTGGATACAGGTCGCTACCAATATGATGATGTGAACGAGGTGATGAGGATGAACCATGTCAGATAACATGAGGCTGACGGGAATAAAATACATTTTACATTGTTACTTCGATCCAATAAGCAGACGACGTACATAGCCTAAATTTTTTTAATTGCAGTTGCGGGTCAGCCATCTAGTGTTCAAAATAAAATACTTTACACTGATTTATTATAGGTATCTATGAAAGTTACCCCCTAAACGTATTTGTGGAAATATTAAATTATTTCATGAAATATTTGAATGCTACTATTGTACGAGTATGTAAATAAATTTTAAATATTAGATAGGTATCATCTTTTAAAGCTGAGGTCGCAACATGGGCTTTTATTCCCATTTCGGACATTGGTGAAATCGATATAGTATTTTTTCTTTCATATGTGACATTTTAAGATTCAAATATCATAGGTGGCATTATTAATTTTTGTTTTTCAATCTTATTTAATACAATTACATTTATTCGAGCTATGTCTATGTCACGGTATTTTAATAGTTTTGACATACACCTTAACATAGAAGTAATTTGGAGAACTTTGTCATATATAGTCTTTGAGGATTTAGTATGGGGAGACGGTATCGCTATAACTTTCCTAACAAAACATTCTGCCAATTTCCGAGGGGGACGAGGTAGCACACATGTAAACGATCTAACTACAAATGCATTTCTTCTTCTCGTTACTACTCACGCACACTTAAACAATACCACAACACTAAATTAAATTATCACACTAATACAGTAAAATTTCTATGCGGACACAATTTCAAACTATCGACGTAGGTGTAATCGAACCGATTAATATGGCTTTCAAGTGTCTGAAGATTATCGTGTCGATATATTTTTCTAAACGTCATAGATTGACGTGCACCTTGGTACTATATATTGTTGTTTTGAGTATTTAAATAAAAGTAAACAGACAATTAGTAACAGTTATTAATTACTCAACCAATTTTAATACAAAACCGCCTGAATGTCTTGCCATTAACCTACTTCAATTGATTATGTTTTCGTTTATCGCGATCTTTGACTACGAAGGCTGTAACTGTAAGGAAAGTGTCGGTCAATCAGGTGCATTTCGAAATCCGTAAATCAATTATAATATTTAATAAACAATATTAATTAGCGGTTGTGAAAGAAAACAATGTATGTCCATACCTATGTACACACATACGAGTATTATTTATTTTGTTGTAGTAAGAAAGTTTTAGTTAGCTGGGGTAAAACTCACTGAGGCTTAATTGTTGAATACTCGTAAGGATACAATTTGAATACAAGTGCGTAGGTACAAGGTGCGTAGGTGCGTATACATACAAGTTTTTGCAATAAGGCCGGTGATATTGATATTCCTTAGTGATATTTTAGTAAGTACCTAAATACAATTTATAATATAGGTCCAACTAGCGTTAAGTAGCACTTGTAAAAATGAAGTTATTGAATTCGATAAGACTGTGTTTTTATTTACTTACTGTGAGAACACTAATATACGTAAACACAAGTGTCCGTATCTCGACATTTTATACCTACTCTCGACATTGTGTCATAAAGGGGTCCATATTGGCACTTATACAATTTTTTCTTCGAATATTTTTACTAATACCGTTTTTTACTCATAATCATCATTACTCCGAAAATTTTATTTCATACTTTTTTCTTACTAAAAATTATACTTCTACCTACAATGTTCATAACGATTTTTATTTCGAAATTTTATCCTCCTAAAGTCGTCAGTAGA